>JAQGBJ010000070.1:0-74388 GCA_034698345.1 Sphaeridia pumilis
CGCAGTCGCGAAGCTTCACGACTAGAACTGGTTGTCCACGACTGAGCGCTGTTTACGACCCCATCGGGCACTCATCGATCATCTTTTTTCGCTTGCTCCGCCGCGCAAGTGAGATTGATGGGTGCCCGCTCGGTCGCCATAATTGTGTGTGTGCGTGGTTTATGCGAAAGTTTTCGCTGCGTTGGTTTGTCAGTCAGTCACATTCTTTGTCTTTCTGTTTGTTTTTGCTCCTGACACTTGAAAGGTATTTTGAAATTCGTTTCGCGCCAAGGATATCTGCGCCGTTTCGGAAAATCAAGGATCTGCCCTTAAAATCCAACAGAACCTTAATTGCGTTAATGACAATACACGTAGTCCGAAGACAAAAGCTGAATTTTATAATTGTCCATTAATTTCGTTTCAAAAATTTATGATCATTAGCATTATAACGATCGCTTCCCAATTCGGGCGACTGGCTTGAATCTTAACGTTAAAAACAACTGAAATTGAAAAATTCCTGATTTTTCACTAAAAGTAGACTTCTTACAGAGCATTAAAAAAGGTTCCTGCGCTCAACGGCTTCTAAAAATAAATAAAACGTTGCTGGATGAGTTTCGCTGTTTAAATTCAGCCGAATGCGAGCCATTGAAATTATTTGGTGACCTCCGCAGAAGCTAGATGCCACCATACGGCGTACTATTTGAAAGTAGACTTTGCTGTTTGCATTAAACCTATTCTCGGCAGCGGTCCGTCTGAGCGGTTCGAAGGCGCGTTCAGCGTCGCTCATTTTGTGTCACGCTAAAGTGAACGCGATCTTCTATTCTCGAATCCCGTCCGATCCAAATGGTGTTTTGGTACACTGCTGACTGCTGGGTGTAAGCTATTTCTTTGGATATATCTAGCAAAATAGCTGCCGAAATAAGAAAATACATAGTAAGGATTGTCAGACGAGATCACTAGTTTGTTCAGCAGCAAAGGTAAGTTTGAAAAATTCGTTAATTGACGTTAATACATGTTTTCTCTGGAGAGGTGTGTTCTCTGATCCGGCCAAAATAGTGCCCTTTTGATATTTGAATCCGCAACTAACTCCTAAAGGTTCGAGAAAGTATGGTCTATTTTGAAGAAATCAGCTCCTGTAACAGTTTTGCGAAGAAAGGTGTTGAACTAGAAATTCAGTTCCAGAATTTGATGGATTGTGTGAGCAGTGACTGCAGTTTGATGGCTACACATGCTTGAAAGCTGGGGAAACTGATTAATGTTTACATTTTTTATAGGTGAACTCGTGACCTGCCTTCAGTTTCTTCAAGTCAAAGTTCCAGATAGAGTCGAGAGTCAAAATGGCCGCTAAATGCAACTCATTATTGAACCTGAGTAAGAAAACAGTAATTGAAAATTAGAGTTGAATCAAATGAATCGTTTTCAGTTCAAGATTTATTGTATTCTCTCAGGCTTAAATGCTTTCATGAGACCTTTGTGTGCTCGGTCATGTTACACATCGACAAGGTCGAGTCTCAAGATCGACTCCAACACTAAAGTCATTTGCCAAGGTTTTACCGGAAAGCAAGGCACGTTTCACAGGTAGTTATGATTATCATGAAGTGTATATACAAGCTAAAATTGGTGGATTGAAAACAACTAAAGCAAACCGAATGAATTACTTTCCAGTAAACAAGCCATCGAATATGGAACGAAAATGGTTGGTGGAGTTTCACCTGGAAAAGGTGGACAGGAGCATTTAGGATTGCCTGTGTTCAATTCAGTTGCTGAGGTACTTTTGTGAGAAGTGTTGTTCAATGAGTTGAAATTGTCAAACAAAACCCAGCTGATTGTGAACTTGTTATTCCAGGCTCGTGAAAAAACTGGTGCAGATGCTACCGTTATCTATGTACCTCCTGCAGGAGCGGCCAAGGCAATTTTCGAAGCGATGGACGCTGAGATGCCGTTGATTGTTTGTATTACCGAAGGAATCCCTCAGCATGATATGGTGAAAGTTAAGAACCGCTTGTCGGCTCAAGGAAAATCCCGATTGATCGGGCCCAATTGCCCTGGCATCATCGCACCTCAACAAGTATGACCAAACAAGCTTCCTAATGTTAGTTTGAACAGAGATTTTAAAGTATGTTCTTACAGTGCAAAATTGGTATTATGCCCGGCCATATTCATCAACGAGGCAGCATTGGTATCGTCTCACGGTCTGGAACTTTGACCTATGAAGCTGTTCACCAAACGACAATGGTAGTGAATCTGGGTTCATTAATTTTTGTAAATTGGAGGTTCCTAAAATGAATGATTCTCTAATTAACAGGTTGGACTAGGTCAAACGCTTTGTGTGGGTATTGGCGGAGATCCCTTCAACGGAACGAACTTCATTGATTGCTTAGAAGTGTTCTTGCAAGACCCTGATACCAAAGGCATCATTATGATTGGAGAAATTGGAGGCAGTGCTGAAGAAGACGCAGCGGAATACTTGAGGCAACATAATGCGGTAAGACTTGTGCCTCAAGTTCATGTAGTCTTTTACGTGAGAAATTGTAATCAAACTTAAAATGGTGCTTCAGGGAGAAAACCAAAAGCCAGTCGTATCTTTCATCGCTGGGCTGACTGCCCCTCCCGGAAGGCGCATGGGTCACGCTGGTGCTATTATTGCTGGTGGAAAAGGTGGTGCTCAGGACAAAATTAAGGCGCTAGAGCAGGTGAGTTGGAAATTCTAACTAAGAGTGCATATGGTTCAGTTAACTCTACGTATGTAATGTAACTAATGCCTTGATCATTTCCGCAGGCTGGTGTTATAGTCACTAAGAGTCCTGCCCAGATGGGAACTACTTTAATTCAAGAAATGAGAAGCCGCAAGATGGTGTAATTCAGTAGATAGTAGCAAGGCGCACATGAAGTACTTGAAAAGCCATGTGGAGGTGTGTCTAACCGAAATATCTCGGTAGTGCTGTTTTTCCGTGATTTAATCCCGTTGTTTAAAGGTAATTCGCATACATAGTGTTTTTGTGATCATCTTCGCTGTACAGTACAGTAGTTCGTAGCGATTCTTCAGAAATAGAAGACTCACCGAGTGAAAAAATGATGAAAGTAAAATAAACTTGATCGACAAATTGACTTTGAACTGATTGTTTTATTGTAAGTCATTGCAACACTGTGAGGCGTATGCACTTGTGTAACATGCGTCAAGGTTACTACCGTTCACAAACTGAACTACATAACACCATAAAGAGGAATCATCAGACAACCCAATACCATCTATTCGCTTGCAAGATGTTTTTTGACCCTTGCTGTCTCAAGTCATAATGAATGACCACCTATCAGAAATGCAGCTCCAAACTTCAACCCCCGTCTTCACTACTGTACGGATCTTATAACTATTTCACACTCGGAAGTCATTACACTACTCATTTAGTTCCTCACAAGTTGACTCAACTATCTTGCAATGGCCATCGGCCGTATATGTAGTATTTCCCAGGCCTTCAACAGGTAGACCTTGCTACAAGCTTACATTTGATGAAATTTGACAGCTTAGTTCTAATACACAAGTCTATGTTTGCACCAAAATTTTGCCTACATTAGAAGAGATTTAACAACTTATCACACATTAAGTGTGGTCACAGATTGGTACAAACAGCTGTGTTGGTGTTACTACACAGGCTTTCTGACACACATGAGCACAATTAGACATTTGTCGTGACTACAACTCTCAATCTGTACCTCCTTCCTGTAACTTAAGTATCAATAATTACCAATTAAGCGAATCGCGATGTCATAATTTTTATATATTTTTACATCTTTCGTCAGTCTGATATACTAAGGAACAGAAGCGGTACGAGAAAGAAAGTTCTTTTTAACTTTTAATCTCACTGGTCTTTAGTCAATTCCAGGCAAGATTTTTCTTGACTGAGAATATACTCAAGCAATGACAAGAGTTATAAACTGCTTTTTGTTCTCAAACAGTTGTATAAAGTTAGATCAGTTCCCTATTCCTTATCCTATATATGGTGTAAATGTAGAATAATAATGTACGAAACAACGCGCACTGCGAGGCTGACAAAATGCGACTTAATGTCGGATGAGTACGAATGCAGTAAAGCCAGAAAAAATTAGAGAAAAAATGTAAAGCAATGGTGGCTTACGAAAACGCACTGTCACATTTAGTAGCATTTTGTCCACCTCAATCCCGAAAAAACCTAACTAATGCTTTCTGTCTTGTAAAGACTGGTACACAGTTTGGAGCTCATTTTAAGGTTCACCAAAATAAAAAGTTTACCTAGTATAAATATGCAACAAATAGCTTTGCATACGATGTGAGGAGGGAACGGTTATATGATTTAAAGTCCTTTATGTTGGCCAAGTACACCAGGATTAGAGGTAATCCACGTAGATATATTCATTCCCTGACTGCTGTATCCCTCAAGCAACAACTTCTTCCTTGATCTTTCCGCCGTCACCCTCAGAAACGAAACGCTTGCGGCCACTACAATATAAAATACATCATCATTTCGGTTCTGAATAAGACAAAAAACAAAACCGACGAAATCTGAACTTACCGTGTTGGAACCTGGCGAACAACTTCATCCGTCACAACAGCATGACGCAGTGCACGAAGCACAAACCTGTCAATCAGTGCATAGGCTGCCGGCACGTCAATACAAATGTCCGGAAGATCCTCAAAAACTCGCAAAAACCCCTGTGATTGTGGATTTTGACATTAAACCTATGAACTTCTTCAACAGAATTGAAACTTAACGAAGCTGTACAGCACTTACGCTTTTCATTTGCTCAGGTGTAATGATGCAAGAGTTGGAAAGCGACTTCAGCAAACGGCAAATTTGCTCTTCCACGCTATCTTGCATAGATTCCATAGCCATCACAATAGCCTACAAATAATCAATAGCAGTTTAGAATGAATTCTCATGCTTATAGTATACAATTCGTCGGTACACACTACCTCGTAAACCAGTTCGTGGTGAAAGTGCGGAACTTCTAGCTCCCGCAAGCAGCGCGCTGCTTCAGTCGTATCCTGAGATGACAAATACTCTTCCAAGAGCATGTAAATACGCTTCGAAAGAGCCTTCACCGGCTGAGCTCCGCCACCGACTCCCCACACGTTATGCAACCTGAGTATTGCGAGCTTGTCGATGAGCAGAACTTCAACGTGCGCCAGAGCAAGTCTGTTAGAAACAACAAGAAACATTAGTATCCGACCCCACTTCACAGAGAACTTCAATCAACACTACGACAGCGCGCAAAACTTACTTGGCTTCTTCGTTCGGAGTTTGCTCTTTCAAGTTCTTCAGCCAACCATTTTGAGGACAGCATTCGTCCGCCACGGCACGCGCAATGAAATTTCCAAGAATAGTGGGAGCATCAGGAGTATCCAGTATCAAGTCCGGAAGATTATCCAGCAAAACTTCAAAGGCTGTCAATGCAGATTTGTGATTAACTTCCAGTTCTAAGATTGCTGAATGCTTGCAAACATTTAAAACCGGATGTACCTTTGGCAATGTCTTCAGAGGCGACAACCTCTTCAGCAAGTTCTGAGATCAGTATCGAAGTCATTTCTCGGTGAGATGGCTTATGGTCCATCGCAGCCTCAATGGCAATTACCACTATCTGTAATTCAAATCCACATTATATAATCGTTAATACACAATCCTTCGAAACTTTATAAATTCACATTTCTTCCTCTTCCCCCAACTCACCTTGTACTTCTTGTCACCCAAATTCATTTCGTCAAGGGCCGCGATGACCTCATGCACGTCCGCGTGCTCAAAATACTCCAAGATGTTGCTCTCCACTTGTTTCTGCAAAATCATGTATAAATCTCATTAAACACCATAGCACATCAAACCTTCCTCAAAATTGTGTGTTTATGTTAAAATTTTAACGTACCTGGATCTCATCATCCGCCATTTCTGGAATGATCGCTTTCAAATGGATATCGCCGTTATCTAATGACTCAGAATCGTAATTGGGGTCCTTGTAATCGAGAGAAGCCTCCCCACTCAGTTCGGAGCCGTACGCTCCCCAAGTACCCTTTCCTCCAGCACCGCCTAAAATTGAACAAAAAAGCCAACATTATAATCATGAACCATCACAGGCATCAAATTATCCAAGTCACAATCCAGCTACCAAGTTCCAGTAGTCACGCCACCATTTCCCCTGCCCAACCCTCTTCAGCACATCGGTCCCTTCGTACTGACCTACCCCACTGGGCCATAATCCTATGATCCTTCCCCGTGAACCTCTTCGAATGTGTAACACGGTCGTTTTCCAAATCCTCAGAAACAGGTGTCCGTTTAAACACGCATTGTTGTAACTAAGTAATTGTCTGTATCCAAAACCTCTCTCATGTTCATCCTCCTTTCACCTCCCTTGACAAGGGCATCTGTAAACAACATTTTTCCAGCATCTCAACTTCTTTGTTCAAGGCCCTTCCTTGACCTCAAAATCTCCAGAGTGCAGCTTCCATCCATCCCTTGTTTCCATTTCTCCTCAAAAGGCCTGCTGTATGCCTCTGAATTTTAAACCATTGATCAACCCTTAGTTGCCCTAGCTCATCCGATATCTGCCACATAATTACATACGTTTCTCCGACCACGTCAGTAAGCAAGACCCTCTAACAACTTTACGAAGAAGAAGAGGCTAACTAACAAAGAAACAGGTTGTTGTAGTAGTAGTAGAAGTAGTAGGTAAACAACAACATTGGATGCATCTTTCAGATTTCACATGGACTCTACGACCATAAACAACTGCAATCGACTTGGACTAGACCAGCAGGCCCAAGTACTTTGATTATCAGAATCTTCAGACTCGTTCAGAAAGATGGGTTTAACAAATAACGAGTTACGAAAAAACTATCTTCTCAGCTCATCTTGTTGCCATCCCATAACATTTATCCGACTCCCCTTCCACCACCAACTCGTTTGGATTCTTCTTCCATTAAATCCAACGCTCTGATGGCAGCCAAAGAACGTCGTCATCACCAACACTTTCGGCCCGAGACCGTGTTCAATAAGCGACGCGAAACTAACAACGTTAAATCCAACTCCAAAACATAAGCCAGCAGCAGCGCTGTCGCTGGCGCTGCTGCTCCAATGCTCGCTTCCCGTCCATGTGCTTGGTGGCAAGCTCTGACAACAACAAAAACATGACTCTCACAGCACGCTCCACAGCGGCATCACCAGCACCAGCAGCGTCCGAATCATCCAAAACGAAATTCATAGAGCCAAAGATAAACTCCTATAAACTAAACTGCCGGCGACTACAGACTCTCGCTATCCAAAACAACAACATTCAAGTCAATGAAGATAAACTAACCCTTGCGTATTTCCTACTACATCTCCTCAATAAACATTTGCCACCGCTGCTAACTTTTACAAACAGTCATATACACACAAAATTAGAGCTTCAGGCCAATGCTCCGTATAATTTGTTCCCTTTATGAACCTTACAATTTACTATCGAAAGCGCACACTTCGTGTAACAACAATTACTTGCATCGACATCGTCAATCATGAATAACATGCTCATACTCCTCCTGATGCACATCTTTGTTCCTTTGTCAACTTAATATTTAGCATTAATAGCTACACTCTGCCTCGTACCAACACTTTTCGCTGTCAATTCCTAAATTTCTTGGATTAATTTCTTGTCCCACTCCGAGATCAGTTCTTCCTTTGACTTCAAATCCAACGTCTCCCATCAGATCTCTAAAATTATCATCCGCTTCATTTCAGGCTTCTACACCTCACGACATCCGAGACTCCACGCTTCTTTTATCAATCGACTCAAGTGACTTCCCGTCCTATCGCTAGTTAATCCCCAGCTATCAAAAGTCTATACACACTTCTAACGTCTCCCCAGCTTTAATTCCTCTTCCTACAAAACCAATCACAAGTATCATCTAATCCAAACCAAAACCAAGTGTTTGAAATCAACGCTTCCAACTCACCTTTCTTGGGAAGGCCACGTCCGAAACCGTTCCTCGGTTTCCTAAAGTTCTTGGAGAGCCTTCCAGACGTGATGACGGGAGCTCCTCCATTAGTGACGTCTTTGGTAAGCAACTTGGACAGTCGTTTGGCTTTGCGCTTGACTCGGTCGGCAGGGGCAGCGTAGCCGTTTTCAGCAGACACGGGCTTTTCCGGAGACTTGAATCCGTTGACGAGGCCGTTAGTCGCTCCGTTGGGACTCAAATGACCATTGGACAACTTGACCGGCGACTCTCCAGCAGCGGCAGCCAAGGCCACCAATCCTCCTCCATTGGCAAATTTAGTACCGTTTTCCATTGTTTCCAGTTTGAGCTCGGATAAAAGCTTGCTTCTATCTCAACAGTCGCTGATGACAATAATAACAATTAAAGGTAGAGTAGACAGGTAATGAACACAGCTGAACGAGTTGCGGTCGCAGGTAGTCGACGTCGTCGCAATTAAATGTACGTTAAAATACTAGTCACTTGTACTATCTCGGATGTTTCTGAACGATTCTTTTGGCGGCAGTTCTCCTAAGGATTTCCCCCAGATTTTCGCAACGTCTTGCTGTCTTATAAGCTGTTGACACTCTTACAGAGCGGTCGCAAGTGGATCCCTTTGCAAGGTACTTCAAGGCTAAGGCTTTTGCAACCCGAGGTTTGTGTTTCGCTTCGGAACAATGGATGATTGCAGCGCTAACAGCGATTCGATTCGTGAAATTTGCAAGCTTGGTTGCTGGAAAACAACGGTGATGATGATGATGACAATGGGCAGCGAAATCCTCTCACACAACACACATTTTCTCTCTCAACACTCGCACAAACTGTTGTTGAATGCCAACGAAATCCTTCCAGCAACAGCCTTTTTACTGCAGCCGAGAGCACTTTTCTTCTCCAACCTTCTATCCATTCTCTCACAGCGGTTTTCATCATCTTTGTCCAAAACATACCAGCACACGGTAGACTTGAGACAACTTTTGAGCACCAAACTAACTAAGCTTGCTCACACCCCCCAATATACGCAACACTCTAAAACGGTCGTTCCTTGTTGTTCCCAGCCCTTCCACTCCCCGCTCCTCTCACTTGGCTTCCTCTTCGGCAGAGCCGGTGTGTTTGTAAACAAAGGACCCCTCGACGGTAGACGCCATCCTATTGGCTGGAGCCCATCAGGCTGTTTTATGTGAGGAGCGCAGCTCCTCACCGCCAGCTGTGAGGGAGCACAACTTTAGCGAGAACCTCTGTTGCCATGCACTCTAGCAACCTTCTCGCGCAACCTTTCTGCCCCATATGCCTCTTTTCTCCTCCAATTAATTCATCGGCTTTCCTCACTCTCCCCATACGCACTTTTGGGTATTTTCCTTTACACGCTCACGCTCCAGACGGAAACTGCTCCATCTTCCTGGTACACAAAACAAGTTTTGCTTCTTCTGGAGAGAAACGAAGCAAGGAGCAATTTCATCATCCTCCTCACTTGGCCCGCATATAAACACTGACTGAGGCCTTGGCGCTAAATTTAAACTCCAGCAAATGTAAACATGCAAACCATCCGGCAAACAGACTAAAGATAACTAAAGTTAACTCGAGCCATTTAACTTATCGGCTTAATGACAGTTAGTGAAATGACATGTACGGTAAAGACTTTATCGAATTCCCTGGGTTTTATAACATGACATTCGAAGGGGAGACGGTAAAAGACTGTGGAAGAAGGAAACATATGCTAGGATCTTGGGGTTCGTGCGAGAAGTTGCTGCGTATTAGGTAACTGCAATGCACATTTCTGGTGGGCTTCACAATGCACCTGTATCTGTATTCCGTATGCTTGGTAGTTGCATTAAAGGTGTATTTACGCTTTTTTCAATCAGGTTCGAGAAGAATCAAAACGGACGGTAGGGATGCACAAGCGGCTTGCAGATGAATTCCTCCAACAAGCCCTTCGAAGTTGCAATTAAAATACGCAGATGACAAGGGCTCCTTAAGGCCGGCCATACGCACAAGATTCGACAAGTCGACCATGCAAGATACA
This sequence comes from Sphaeridia pumilis, assembly GCA_034698345.1. Classification (NCBI taxonomy): domain Eukaryota; kingdom Metazoa; phylum Arthropoda; class Collembola; order Symphypleona; family Sminthurididae; genus Sphaeridia; species Sphaeridia pumilis. Next base: position 9,972 of record JAQGBJ010000070.1, read on the forward strand.
CGTCGTGAAAATCGCAGAAAATGGCAAAACGTTGCTGTATGTATTCCAGAAATGTAACGGACAATGGAGCTTTTGTCTACCCTTGGAGTACCTGGTGGGGTCCCTTGGACGTTGGGTTTGTACGTGGCCGTCGAGGTTGGGTACACAACAACCCCATGTTTTGTATCACTGGAATAATCACCGCAAAGGGGATTCAATTGATGATGATAGTCAGTCAGTCAGCTGTCGGCCAAGTACACCCGTAGTAGTAGCCTGCAAACAACAACGTAGGACTTGAAGGGGGAACGCGAGTGTCCAAGTATGTAGCCCTTGGTTCGTCATTCTACGCTCCAGTCTCCAGCAAACACTGATGGCTGTCGATTATGACTTTCTGGTAAAACTTCTCCTCGTTCAGTAACTAGAACCATCTGGACAAGTATGCATGGAAAAAGTCTTTGATGATTTGTTTTCTTGCTAAACAGCTGGAGCATTAAACGATTCCTGCAGGCACTTCATAGACTTTCCTGGAAGAAAAGGGTGACATCCACAAGTTTGGGTACTTGCGAACATGGGCAATCAAGGGACTACCCCCAAGAATCCACACAGATTTCCAAGAAAGATCTCTGGATTGTAAAAGTCTAAAAATGTTCTTACTATACGTTTTGAATTCCGGGATGGTACATCATTCACAAACGTATCTACTGTATCTCGTGATTCCATAATTAGAAATTAATGTATCTTTACAGGTCGTACCGTGCGATCTTCTCCATGTTCAGAAATAGCTCTTCCCAAGAAACACATATGACATTATAATTATGATATATATCATGTTCCAATGGTGCCTCCTACTGCCGCTAGTTCCCCGTTTTTCATCGTCAACTTCATCTATCCATGAATCCATGCTACTGCGAAGGAGGACATGTTTGGTTTATTTCAGTCAGCTTTCCAGTAGACGAGAAACAGCTTTTCCGGGTAGCTTATGCGGGGAAAACATACGGAAAGTTGCGTTTGGTCCGGGCTGCTTTAAAATACCCTTGTTCCGTGTGGAAAAAGCCTTGAATTCATCATATTGCGTTTTATACCAAAATCTTTGCCCGGTTGGCTTCGCTCGAACGCCGGCACACGAGATGAAACGCTGCAGGGAACTCGACTACGCACCAGGTAAACTCAACTTTTGAAGCTTACATAGTCATGATGCAGATACTGAACCCAGCATTGAAAAAGCAAATGTATGAAATACCTGTTGTATTTCACAGGTGGGCAGCAGCAACTCATCAGATTCAGCATTTCTTTGAGCGGATTACACAACGTCGCAATTTTAAACGCACACGTGATCCTTAGCGTTTACTCTCACGCATCACCTGCCTGACTTTGTTATTGTTTTGACTTTTTGTAGATTCGACCAGGAGGAGAAGTACCAAGGAGAGATTCGCAAACTTGGCTTGTCTTAGTGGTGCGAATTAGTGTGTGAATCTCGTCTGCCGTCCACTCTTGGCGACTACAACTGACATGTGTCTATGTCGGACAATGTTGCTCTTTAACTGCGTTTCTGTCTACCCCATCAACTTGCATTAGAAGCGTCCGCCATGTGCGTAAGCGCAAGCTGAAAGAGAAGGCCGACCAATGAGGGAGATGTTGTTTACAATTTTTGCGCCAATTGCGCGACATGTGCGAATTTGCAGATCAATGGGACACACACATAGCTTATGGCTTGGCGAAAGAGTTTACTGGGAGCAAGGAAGGTTCTCTGAATGGGAGCCAAAGTCACCAAGTCCAGACACAACTCTCGCTCTCTCACAGCCCAAGAGCAAGGAATTGCGAAAAATTTAGCAACTGCGTAAATACTTTTCGCAATGTTACAGCATGGAGAAGACGCTGGCAGACGGACGGACGGAGCAAAATGGCAAACGCCGCCTCTGCAGTATATATACAAATTCGCAATGCCTCTCATTGAGCCAGTCTTTAGATGGGCTTGCCACGTCCTGTCTGCGACGCAGCAGAGAAACCTGTCGTCGCTTAATGGGAGCTCCGATGGGATGATATCGAAGGAAACTTTAATTTTTCGCTGCCCTGCCTCAAGAAAGGTGCAAGGAAGACGGAAAAGCTTGTTCAATTATAGTAGCGTCCAACTTGGTTATCATATGGGCTTTTGTATAAAGTAAATGAGAATCCACATGTCATGAAACCAAAGTATATGCGTGTAGAATCAAGGAGGTTGGGGTTGTAGGAGGAGGTAAACAGTGTTTCAAACAAGAGATAAAGTACTCACTCAGCTAACTATAAGTAAGACTTTTGCCAAAGAGCAAAATGCATAGCTTCTACAGTATTTGTTTGTACAATTTCAAGTTTGATATTCAAGTCATCATCACAACTTCTTACTTTGATCACGTTACAAGATGGATGCAAGTTGACCTACAAGCAGAAGCTAAAAATATGAGTTTCAAAAAGTTGTAACATTTTTCCATCCCCCACCAAACCAACAAACAACATCCGCTCGCTGTGAGGGCGAGATATAAGTCGGATTGCAAATAATCCATTAAGCCAAAGATTAGGCTATTAACAGCCACACGAGATCAAGAGAAGATTCTTATTTTTATTCAAGACCAACTCGTTCTAAACTTGTAAAGTAACTAACCAAGACAGATCCAAATATAGTTTATCAGGTATGTATACGGTTTAATTGCGGTGTAAAAAATGTATGTGTGTGTACCATATATAATACTACTTGCATCCAGCGTGTATGCGCTTTACGTTGTTATACGTTTTGGTCTGCCGACTCCAACGCTTTGCGCTTCAACACAATTTAAGAGGCATCGTAAAGCCAAGAATGTACATGTACCCATGTGTATTCAGATGCATTTAACTATGGCCAAGTTCCAAGTCGCGACGCAGTTTATTCAGCAGCAGTGTCTGTATATATATACATGGAACATGTGTAAAAATTTGGGAAAACTTGACTTTGGCTTTTACATTTACCACAAATTATCCGGCTGTTGTTAATTCGCAAAAGACGCATAGGAGTTGAAACTAAACGTTTCAAAATTTAGTCACTTTGTCAACATTTGTGGTTGCTTATTATGCCAGGCAACAACCTGGATAAACATTTTGCCATTGTGCAAAAATGTGCTGGAATCTTCCAGGCTTTTATATCAAGTGCATTGCTCATTTATCATGGTTTTAAAAGCTTATACGTTTAGTAGAGGCATAAATTTAACTGGATCCAGTCCATTATCAGATGCAGATGGCATGGAATACATTTATATGCACAACTTGCACATTTTTGTCGTCTTGTTTTTCAAGCCCTGCTATTGTTTTTATTCATGTCACTTTTAACATGGGTTTTTATATATAGTATGTTGCAATATAGCTTCAACAAAGATATCATAGGGCAAAAGGAGCATGATTCACCGACTCAACATTACAGTGTCTTCTAATTGCGTCTAGTTTTTCCAACCATAACCAGGACGAGCCAACTTTAACTTTGTTAAGTAAGGTCAAGTAGGAGACGTCGTGACATGGAATAGTGATAACAGCGCGACTGATATAGCAGCTCAACAGTGCTCCAGCCTTTCAGCATGGCAAATTCGCAAACATTCACCTAGTAACAAGCAAAGGACGAGGAGGAAACCATGATGTGGAGGCAGTGTGCAAAAGTGTTTCCGTTCCATAACATGCATGGAGAAACCTCAAGTCCGCTGCGCAATAAGATCCTGTTTTGGAAGTTGGCGAATATCAAATTCGCAAACACATGCAGCCGCCAAAGCTGGCCAGTTTGCCAATTCATCCTCCATCCCGCCCTCTCCCCTATCTCATGTTACACATTCAGATTTTTAGAGCTTGGAGATCCGCGGACGAGACCAGAACGTATATGCCTTGCAGCCGGCTTGAGATATTGCCAATTGGGCTCTACTTGTTCGAAATGCTGACTGCTGACATGAATGCCGGCTCGCCGCTCATGATTATTAACAATTGAACTCTATTAAATGACTTTAAAATGCCGACGGATTCTATGCTCACAGAGAAAAAGTTCCCCAGCATTTTCCAGCGGCAGTCAGCAATGCAACACTTGTAATTCGTCGCGTTGCCATTTTTCGATTGCACCAGTTGTTGTTGTTGTTGTTTTTGCTAGTTTGCAAAATGCGTAATAAATATACACCTTGGACAATTCACGGTATTTTCAAACGGCGAGTGCGGATATAGGTATGTAATCCGCAGCTAGTTATTTGCTTGACCTTGATTGTAGTTGGCGGTGAGCGGGGAAAAATATCGATATTTATCCTATGCCATTTTGTGTTTGTCGACTGCAGGCTACAACTGCGACTCAAGTTACGCCATTTATATACACGTAAATATATATACCGAGACCCATAATTCGGCAACGTATCTTGCTCTAATGCTGTTAGACGGGGTGGGCCATGTTGTATATATGCTATCTAAATATACGTAAAGATAAAGCCGAAACTACTGCGTAGTTCTAGCGAATTCTTCTAGCGCCTTTGAATATCTCGGATAATCTGCTATGAGGGTCCTATTGTAGTTTTCGATATTCCACTCAATTGTATGCAATGCTTTGGATTCTCAACGCAAATCTTTTCCTTGCAGATAAGAATGAAGCAAATGAAGCTTAATTAGCACTTGGACTCTCAGTCGAATAGTTAGCTGATAGTTGCACAACTGCGTTTTATACAATTGTAGATTTATCTCTGTGGCTGCTATGAGATTTGCATTGGGTCAAATAATATCAACTACGTTGTTAAAACTTTTGGTAGTTTGAGAACTAGAATTATTAGACGCGGCCACCAGAAAAATACTAGAGCCGCCGGCTCAATCTGTCTGCTCGCACTTCAAAAAGGAGTATGGCAAGCACCTTGTGTAAACTGTCAAGTGGAGCGCCATCTCTCGGCTCCTTTTTTATTACCAGTGCTCGTCTAGCGTAAATGAAGCTAATATTTTCAAGATATAAAACGTTGTATAATTAAACGGACTTGATGGTATCACTACTACTGCCTTTAAGGGATGAAGCGGATGAGGACGCATAAGATCGATGAAGTAAAGGCGTTCGAACGTCGTTAATGGGGAGGACCGGCTCGTACCATTCGTAGCCGTCAGGAATGGAAAAGTAAGGTGAACTTGAATGGCCGGAGAGGATACTTGGATAGTATTGTCTGTACACCAGGAAGCCGATCAAGATCCCAATGAGGCCGCCCACAGTGACGTCTATAATTAAAAAATTTACTGATTTAGTCCAGGGAAAAGTTGAAATTTAGAAAAGACTCTTTCATTTGGATTTCACCTTGCCAATGATGATGGTAGTCCATTGTACGACTAACGGCAATCATTGTTGAGCACATGAAGGGAAGCAAGAAGAGCAAAAGTCGCCATGACTGACCTCGGCCACGGCGGTTGAAAGTGCCCAATTGGCCAGCAATAAAGAGGGCGACAAACGTCGCTGTACAGAAAGACACTGGAAGAGGAATCGTGAGGAATTAAATAATAACCAAGCTAAAGGTCACAATATCAAAGACCAGATGAACGTATACTGGAAGAATGGCCGCTTGGGAAGCTTTTGCGTCCTTCGATAACATCGTCGATGTCGCCTGTACACGGGAGGCTTGAATTGAAGACCTTCTGGCCTGGGTAGCAGCGGTCGAAATAGTCGGGTCTTGGGCGCCCTTTGGAAGGTGAACACACGTTATTAATCAAAATATAAAACTATGATTGATGGAATAGGGTTTGAAATCGAAGCTCACCAACACTCAGTTTGATTGCATTTGTCAAAAGTCCATTGAGCGGCAAGGCGAGACTGGCGGTTAAAATGGAGACCAAAAACTCGAGAAAGTTGCGCTTAATCGCAAAGAATATTAAAGCTACTCCTATAGCCGAAACAACGACGATTGCCTGTAACAAATACATATAAACATATTTTTTTGTATATATTTTAACTTGGTGGATTTAAAGGCGTTGAATTTCCAACAGGCACTTACGTAAGCCATGTCCGTAGACACATACGGCGTCGTCATGGGGTACTTGTACAGCCATTCTTCTTCCGGTTGGATTACCCGTAGAAAGGCCGGTATTTTCTCCGTTACGCTGCAAGGAAGAAATACGGTATACGTAACATAACTTTCCGAATCTAAATTTAAGTTTCAAATCGGTCTTTGAGATACTTACATAAAGACGGAAATTATTGTTATTCGAATGATGAGCTCCCACCAGAGGTACACATGGAGCTTTGGCTGGATTAGTCTCCACGTCGCCATGGTCGTCAATGGAGAAAGTCAATAGTAGGAAGAGAAAGGATAATATACACAAGCTGTCGCCAGGCTCCACTTTAGGACATAGTGGAACTAATCGGAATTTTGATCAACTTCAACGGCTCCCGGACACCAAAATGTTATGCGAAAAAGATTCAGCTCCAAGACCGCAACATGGTGATCGTTGTGGCCTTGCTCCTGCAACGAAAAAGTAAGAAACGCACTCGTTACGTCACTTTACATTCTTGCGCAAAGGTAAATTGAGCTTTTGGTCTCAATCAAAGTCTTGATAGAAACAAGAGTTAAGTTTGTGATGGTGTAATTCTCATATTTGCTTTTGTTGATTGAGCAAAGAAGAATCATATGCTAGAAGAACACCATGAAATGATATAAGGAGCTTCGAAGTTAAAAGTGCGCTTAATCTAATCTACGTGCCTCATTCTCAGTATCGCCTCCAGTCATATGGTCTCGACGCAACGCTTTCGTAATGTTGTTTGTTTGTCGAATTGAATTCGTAAACAATCATCCTCGGTCATAGAATGAGCGTACAACAAGGGCTGACCACGTGAAGCTGTGGTCACAAAAGTCTACTTTCCGCGGTTTCAAGAGCTAAAAGTTCAGTCGAGTGTGTAAGGAATCCAGCCGGAAATGAAATGTTCGATCTAAAAAACCGGCCTGATTAATCACTGAATGGCAGACTTGCACGTGTCTTTGAAGTGCATATTGATTTCCTTGCTAAAATGCTCAAAGTAAATTGTACTCACACGATATCACAGCTCGTCATCTTCGGAGGGCAAAGAGGTTTGTCATCGAACAAGATAGCCAGAGCAAACTTCGAGAAATTTGATAATACGAGTAATTTGAACCTCTTTGCAGCTTGAATTTCAAATAGAGCCCACAAGTAACAGAAAAACTCATGCAGTACAATATACATAGTAGCAAAAGTTGAATTGTCGAAACCTTGATATATACAAAAAAACATTTTTGAATTTAGGAAGCAAATATTTTCAAAATTCAAAGGATACAGATCTAACATGCCTAGTTGACTTTGAAATGGCTGAATCTCTTGAGCTCGAATCTGAACCCATGAATCCTTCATATACAATCCCATGTCCATAAGCCAAGCCGGCAAAAATTTGCAGATTTAATTCCACAATTTTCTCGCATTCATGAATTGTGATCTGGGCGGAGCTGAAGCAAGTTTTTTTCAAATCTAGTTATAATAACCGATCCGAAGAACAGGTATTCGCCAAACTCATTCGGTCTTCTCGTTCCTTTACATGTACGCGACCTTGCAGAGAACGTTACGTAACGTAAAAACTCGACAGGTGTAGCACGCATGCTATGTGCTGGCTGTAGACTTTGACTAGACATCACATTACTCATTTTATATACATCAATGTCTTCAAAATCATTTCTTATATATATGCCCTATAGGCCTTGTTATGCAACAGGCAAAGAGTCTGGTATTAATAAATTCAGAATTTCGAAAGTTTCAACTGCAGAATCCCTCCACGAACAACAACTTTTCAAACTGATTTTCTAAAAGGCGGTGGTAAGGGAGTCAATTTCTCAAAATTGAACTTACAAAAACATCAGGGGGTTCCCTATTGGACAAAAATACCTACCTGAGGCTAGCGAAGTTATTTGAAAGCTCAAGATTTAAGCGCCTGCTCAATAGCTAGTGATCTAGTTTTCAGCAAAACTCACCTTTCAAGCTGTCGTCCCCTTGCACTGGCAGATGCTTATCTTGAGATGTCAATCTAGCTGATCAAATGTCAACTTTGACCTTGAGCGGTTGACAGCTTTGAAAAACAAACTAGTGAACCGAGAATACTGGCCGTTTTAACGGCAGAGCTCTTGTGCCAGCCAAAAGCAACCGTAAACTAGAGCAATTACTCATTAACGAAGCCGAAGGTGTAGAAGTGTATGCGGTGTGTGTACCAGCGTCTAGTGAACATAGAAAGAGAAATTTCGAAGCTGCAGTAGATGGTCGTATTGCAATATTATATATATTATGCCAGCGTTATCGCTCACTCTTTATTACCAGTTACATAAGCGCAGCGCTACTTTTCGTGACAAAGGCAACAGATAATGCTGTAAGCAGCCGAGCGCTTTCATTGAAACGTTCTGGCCATTGAATACATAAACATTTCTCAGCTTTCAGACATCCTTGGGATGGAGCGGGAAGAATTTGTTCGAACCGTGCACGTTGTTTTGGTCCATCGCCCTGTGCAATGTGTCGTGTGTTGTACATCGTATATATATATTCGATGCACACATGTCAATTCAGTAAAGGGTTAATTTCGTAGTTTTAATTTAGGCGAACAAGTTCAAAATGGAAGACAAAGCCAAGCGTGCAGCTGAGGGTAATGAAAGTGACCCCAAACGGCTACGGCCAGACGAAGAAGCCGAAGAAGATCCCGATGACAGTGGAAGTGAAGGAGATGAGTCTGAAGAAGAACTGGATTTGGGGGAAGACGCTCCAGATGAATCGGTAAGGGGTGACGAAATTAACGTTTGATAAACAGTTAATCGATCATGGCAATAAGCTGGCCTATTTGTAGGACGAAGAAGACATGGAGGACTTAATTGTGAACTTCGAAGGATATTCGCCAGAGGAAGAGGACCTTAGTTCCGTTGAAGCTCTGGTTTCGCAACTCTACAGAGGACTCCCTGTCAGCTCTGCGTTGATAGCAAAGCTTGTGGTGGACAACGACAGGTTCAGTACTGTTCTGAAGGTAGCTGGTCGTCAAAACATTTCGTGATACTGGGAAGGAAGTAAGGAAGTTGAACCAAGTAACGCTTTTTATTATGTTGCAGGATGAAGACCCACAAGAACAGAGCGTTTTTGGAGTGTCCTCAGTAATAAACTTGACACAACCGTATAATGATACGAACAGGGTAAGCGTTACATTGTAAATGTACATTTTTTCGGATTTGGAGAGTATAGAAAGGACGCACGGTTGCTTTCTTAGGATCTTGCACTGCAGTACCAAAAGATGGTGAAAGAAGGGTACCTACGGCACACGAAGCGGTCTGGAGCAGATGCACTGCCTGAAGTGCTCAAGAAATTTGAGATTACCACCGAAGTAAAGCCCGATATAGTTTTTGGACTAGTAGTAGCTGAAAAGATGGTGAACATTCCCGCACCGGCAATGTGGAAGCTCTTGTATGCATTGAAGTACGTTAATTGCTCATCGGAACATTTACAACTGAAGTTTGGCATGCCTTTAAGTTGTCATTGTGTTGATGGCATGATTTAATTTTACAGGGAGGACATGAAAGATCAGCATTTGCAATATACACATTATTTGTTGATGACAAAGTTTTACAAGGTTGGACAGGAAGAAGTTCCGTATGAAGAGTACTATCAGCCTCTACAGAACGTAAGATCGAGTGTTAAGTAATTCGATAATGAAAGTTATGCAAGTATCATAATGTATTCAATGGTTGCCGGTTTCAGGCGTCGACTATTTCCATCGACTTTCCGCTTCCGAAAGACACAGACGTAATACCGCACAATGGAGAAGAAGGAATTCCCTTCCGACGATTATTTGTTATTCCTGCTCCCGCTTTTGAACAATGTGTTGAAGTAATGGGTTCACAATAAATATCTTATTTTATTGACTATCAAGAAACTGATCTGCGTGAACAAGCAAGTGGTCGTATTCCAAGTTATTCGAAGAAATCATTTCGGTATTCTCTTCAACTCATGGGTCAACCAAATTGCTATAGACAGTAGAACCAATGAACCACTTTGATGAGATGCCGCCAGCTTGGTGGGAACATGATGAACTAACGTGGTGATGCCCAGTGCAACCTACAACAAATTCAGCAGTCAACACAAATCCAATTCCATTCATTCAAATCTGAATTAACAAATAAACAGTTCAGGTACCTGGCATATAGCAGCTACTGCCAAAATATTCGTGGCCACTTGGGCTCTAGAAGGCAGTCTAGTACGTCGGCTCAGTAGCCAGAGAGCCATTATAGTTGAAAACGTAGTGATACCCTAGCGGCAAAGAAACAACAAGTTAGCTTCGATAGTTACAGACCGAGGTTATTGTAGACAAGTAACGTTCGTACCAGTATTCGGTGATCCAATTGTACAGTTACGGGATTTTCTGTAAAATTAATGTAAGCTGGTTTAAATGCTAAGACATCGTCAGGTATCCATTTGTCCCCCATTTTCGGGAAAGAGCTGTATACAAGTCCAGCGTCCAATCCAGCGACAAAAGCACCTGTAATCCATAATTTAACTCTGTCACTTTTGCTTCAAGCGCATTTTTTAAAGCTTTCGGCGAGTTACCTGAGATCGCAGTGACGAAAACCAACCCTTTACAAGCGTGCGCAAACCGTTTGTACCTTAGAATGTCCTTGGTTCTTTGCAACACTTGGGGCGTGAGCAAATTGTCCAGCGAGCACCACAGGGCATAAGAGTACAAAACAAATGCGGAGCCTAAATGAGCTGCAAGCCTGTATTGAGAAACACGAGGAATGTCATTTGGTCCTTGGAAACGTTCTTCTTCGAGTCCAGATTTTACCATGAACCACCCCAGCAGCCCCTAGGATGAATTTTGTTAAAATTTCAATGCATTTTTTCTCTGCATTTGTTCCAGTAATTTGTTTACCTGCATAGCTAGCAGCGCTCCCATAAACACGGTGCGCTTCTTCATAAGCGGTGTGAACCAGCCTTTGTACCAAAATATACCAGCTGGTATATAGAAAGCTGCGCCTATTAATCTTCCCCACATCCGGTGACCGTACTCCATGTGCCAAATCCACTTGAATTCTTCTAAGGTTATGTGGGCATTCTTCCTGTAATAAATTAAACAAGTTTTGACGTTGTGAGACGTGCGTATAATGGACTCCAGCGAATATTAAACAATTTACATTTTGAACTCTGGATACTGTTGATACTTGGCAAACTCCAGCTGCCATTCTTCTTGACTCATGGGTGGTTTTTCCCCAAATAGTCTCCAAGACACCATTGACAGGCCAGCTTCAGTAAGTCTTGTAACTCCTCCTGCAATCATAATCAGTATCATCAGGAGGTCCGTTGTCTATCAAAGCATTGAGGATGGACATAATCACATACCAAGAACCACGGCACCAAAAACCATTCCAGAACAACCGGCTAGCCACCATCCAATGTACCTGCTAGCCCGCGGTGACACTGAAGAAGTTTCTGATGCTGCAACGTTAAGAGTTGATGTTGTTACTTTTCGTTTAAGTTGCAACAAAGCTTTATTTTGAAATCGAAAATTCTTGGCACAGCCTGAGAAGCCAAAATCTCCGGGTCGAAGTAAGCTAGGGCATCGGCAAGCCGACTTCGACAGTTGCGAGGAAATTCGTAAAATAAGGCTCATTGCTGTACTGTAACGGCACGTGCCTGCAAATAAAACAAACAAGACAGAATTTTACGAATATTCCTAGTTTGGTGTGCTTAAAGTGCTTCCAAGTTGTATTCAATTCAGCTTTACCTTTGTTGCATGAATGGGTAAAAGAAGCTTCCGTTATACACTTTAGTTAAACCTCTAATCGGATTGAAATGCTCCAAAGTTTTTTATGGTCCCTGAAATTGTCGATCGAATATTGAACATTGTCAATTTTGGAGAGCCAATCTGACGAAATCTCAAACGCATAGAGTATTTCCCGCGCTGGGCGTTCAAATCATTTTCGTAATGTTTACATTAGAACTGAACACATGTGTGTGCTGTTGTTTTCTGAATTTTGTGATTAAACATTTCCGGAAACCTTCATTGAAATTAAATCAGGACTCAAAATGCTTTGTTCTTGAATTTTCTGAACAAAAGGTAAGCCTCTACTTACTACCCGTGGGTCTTGCTAACTAAGTTGGTCGTTCATCGAGCTTCATGTTTAATTGAAGTATACTTTTTGCAGGCTCAAAATGTCAAAAGAAAAATACACAAAAGAAGACTTCGACGGTTATGATTCCAGTTTCGAAGATGATGAGGAGAAGAATACCCGACAAAAGCGAAGAAGAGAAGAATGTACCAAGAAGTTCTTCAGCCAACCTTCTGCAACCACATCGTCAGCAGCAAGTATGTACACTTTTCTTGAAATTAACCTGTGGAACCTCCTTGAAGTAACTTGATCAATGATTTCTTGCAGGCATCCCGTCGAAATCATACCTCGATGACGCGACGCGAGCAGCTGAAGGATACCGCAATAGCTACTTAGCCCTTAATGCTTACGAAAGGCATCAGAAACTAATAAATGATTACTTTTTGTACTTCCGAGGTGCGGATGCGGACAAAATCTTCAAGCGAGACACGTAAGAATCTATTGTTCTATGATTACTGCTTTTAAATTATTGATGATGTCCTGAGTTATTAATTGTTAACCTGGTTCCGTAGATCAAGAGACAAACGTGATATTGACGTTATCCGTGAACATCACCGGTTCCTTTGGGATGACTCCGATGACCCTAATACTTGGGAGAAGCAAATAGCGAAAAAGTATTATGATAAGCTCTACAAGGAATACACTATCTGTGATCTATCTAGGTTTAAGGAAAATAAGGTAAGCTTTTCAAAATCAATGTGTCATATCTCAATAATATGCTTCAGGATGCCAAGCAAATGCTAACTGATTCCTCTCCTTCCTGTGCAGCTAGCCCTCCGATGGCGTGTAGAAAAAGAGCTGCTGGACGGCAAAGGTCAGTTCATTTGCGGCGCAAAGAAGTGTGACACCAAGGCTAACTTGAAAACGTGGGAAGTTAACTTTGCGTATATGGAGGATGGTGTGAAGAAGAATGCCTTGGTGAAACTACGTATGTGATCATTATCTGAACTTAATTATAACCTTTCCCTCAACCAATATTAATATGGCTTGTATCACAGGTCTATGTCCGCCATGCTCGGAAAAGCTAAACTTTTGTCAAAAACGAAAAGAAGTTACCAGGAAACCCAAGAAACGGAAAAAGAAACGCAACGACAAAAAGCTCAAGAGACTTCGAACTGACGAAGCTGAAGATACCTCAGAAGCAGATGCTGCAGCAGCAGCCGCTGCTGCTAAGGAAGATGACGTCAGCATTTGGAAAGCACCATTACCAGACGTTGCCGAGTCTAAACCCATCGAGGCGGAATTCGATGAATACCTGGAGGATTTGTTTTTATAGCCATCTTTTAGTACCTAGCTTAAACCTAGCGAATTACATTACTTCCTCCATCAGCTTTATAACTAACTGACATTATGTTTCATCACACTCACTCACTCTTTTTTAATCCCTCATTAAAACTCCAGAATGAGCTATATGTTCGTACTGTCAGATTTCTGTAATAATCGAATGTTGAGACACAGGAACCAGGAAACTTCCTCACTATCAGATGCTCGCCACTTTTCGCACTCTCTTCTCAAACTGTATGAATGCTTTCCTTCTTTGTTTGTAATGTGCTGTAGCTCTTTTTCACCTGCACAATCTATCAATCATAAGTGTCATTTGCTCAGAAAATCAATGCTTCATCTAGTACGGCGAGTCTAAGAAACATAATGAAACCAGGGCAATCCGATAACGAAACAGTAGGAGTCCACATCCATGTCCATGGACGGAGAAAGTTTCCGTGTATAAACAATTTTATATTCAATATTATTTAGCGATTATATATACGTTTAATCATTTTTCCCATTCGAGCAAATCTGTATTCAAACAAAATTTGAAAGCATCCTTTTCAATCTTACAGCAAAACCTCCCAAAAAACCCCAACGTCTTTTGTCCGTTCCAGTTCATGTGGGTAGCGAAAGCAAACATTTTTTTTTTGCAAAGTCACCTATTACTCACATGCATTTCGCAAACCAAATATTGACAAAGCATTTTCGCAGGGATATTTTGTTACTAGTTGTTACTACCACTAAACCAACACGAGTCTTTAGATTGTCCTATCTTTCCTCTTTCGGACATTTGACTGCCGCCAACATTGAACATGTATTGTATAATATGAAGGGCGCGTCTGTCATTTTGGCGGCAACCGGCAACGTTTGTCTCTCAGACAATCAGAATAATAACAGACATCTGCATTCAGCTTGACCACCATAATTGCAGTGCTTACCTGCTGCCGCTCCCGGTGAGACGATCAAGTCTCAAGATTGGCGAATGAGAACAGGTTGAACGTTGAACCGTGAGGAAGTGGAATGGAATAAAAGCCATGGAGGCGAATCCATGATGAAGAATACTGCAAATTTATCGTTCCTTGCAAAGCAGCATGGAAAGTTCTACATACAGCTTTGTGAGTTTGAATTGACCATTAAATCCAGCTTTCATTGACTTGACCGACTGAACGTTGTTGTTCAACGTTAAAAAGTAGCAGGCGCGAGGCGCGAGTTTCCCCCCGCCGCCGACATGCTTTGCTTTGCATTGCGTACTGAACCTTCATAATGCTATTAAAGCCAAAGTTGGCTTGCTGTCTGGGAATAGCACATGACATGCACAGGAGGCTCGTTTTGCAGTCATTCTCTTCACGGACGTGACGAAATCAAGGCGCGCTCTATATTCACCTCTCCGACTTTTCGACCCGCTAAAAGGTAACTTTTCAAAATTTTCTCCAGCAAACTCTCAAGCAAAATCTAAAATTATCAGAGGTGAAAGTATAGAAAGCGCAATCTATAGATTGTGTTCTTCAAGATAATTTAGTGCTGGAACGTGAAACTAATCGATTTTTGCTTCTCCACAGGTTCAGGATCTCAATCCGTTGCTATTTACTAACAAAGTACCTAATTGTCATTGTGATCGTCGCTAAAAGAAAGGTAAGTGTATAACCTGCTGTATAATTTATGACCGGTAGCAAAAAAGAACATGACAGTAATGTATGGAGTAACAGTAACGAATGCATGGAGATATTGCCCTCAGGTTATTCTCACAGGTATTTTACTGATCCATTAGCCGGAGGCATAGTTTTTGCGACCAGTTCCAGTCGTGTCGTCGATAACAATATCATGTTAGTCATCGTGACGAGAGAGGAATATGGAACAGGCCCCAGGCTAAACTTGTTTGAATTAACGTTGTTTTTATCGTTTGTTTACATCGTAGGTTATTTTGTGGACACAAGGCGATTGTATGTACCGGTTCTCGGACCATGCGACTTTTCTAAAAAGAATCCATCAAGTTGATTGACGTTTGTTGAAATGTGTTAAATTCTGAGAAAGTGTGGGTAGGAGAGAGATGGTTCTGGGAATTAAGCGGTTGATTTATATATATGTACGAGGTATATGAGGCATGCTTGTAAAATTGCAATCCTATCGAAGATTACCACCACAGTGTAGAAGCTTGTACAAAAAGCTGGTTGACGAGCTCATCATATGTTCAAGGTCGTCCGACCCGATCCTGTTCGACGGAAGGCATACAAGATGCCGAAGCTCCTATCCTATGTTCTGTACAATGTCAAGAACAGTCTGTGTAGAAAGTTCATCCAGCAACTATTTAGATGGAGAATTTTGTCTATTAGATCTCGTCAACTGCTTAGTGTTAGCCTAGTCGTTGTCAAAGCCACATGGCTTGATTTATGAAATTGAGGTGGAGAAAGTGACAAGGTCGTGTAAATGGCATACAAGGGCTGGACCGTTATTTAAGAGTTGGAGCTCATTACTTTGTATGATATGATGGAACCTAGTATAGCTTTGATAGCGAAGCTCTAGCTCAAAGACAGGCTTGAAATGTTGCTACAAGTCACATGGCTCTACATTAGAACCTTCAACGTGAACCAAACTGGAGAGTATTTATAGAAAGGGTGCGGCAAGAGGCAGTTTATGGTTAATTGCGTGATCAAGTTGCGTTATACAGTTACTGTGCACGTCGGTAACGGATGTCCTGGAATATCAAAGCTTTCAGCGACATCAGGAGACAGCGATAATGAAGAGATGACATGACCCGTCATATTTTTGCAGCGGTCACACAGGTGGTGGTGATCATATTTGTTTGCTGTTGCATCCTGACATGCGAGGCCTATCTGGGAGGCTGTATTTAGATAATGCAGTTGTATACTGTATAGTCGGTCTTTGAAGTTGCGCAAGGTGTTATTGATATTTGCTTGTTATGGGAGCTGGACCGAATGAATTCGGTTAATCCGAAGCCTTGAATGAGGAATTGAGTTGGATGTTGTTGACGGATGGAGAACAATGAAGAATGTCTCTTTTGAAAGGATTACGGCATGAATTCCGCTTAAACGAGAGCTGATACGGTTCGAAGTTGAGACTCGTTATGCTGCTTGCTCGGGAATCGTGAATGTCATTAAGATAGTGTGGGCGTCAAGGTCTCGTACTCGTAATAAAGTTTTGACTCATTTATGAGCAGGATGTACAAGCCTTGAGAGGAAGAGGAAGGTAGGTTCAGAATGGCAAGAATCACAAGAATGGAATGTGGAATGAATTTCACTGGAATTATAGATCGTTCAATCTCGAATTCATCAGCGCTTCCAGTACAGGGCTATGTTTCTAGTAATATATAGTTGGGTTCGAACGATGAGTGCCTTTGGCGAACTTTATGGTACAAAAGCGGTATAAGAAAGGATAGGAAGCAAGAGAAAATTGTCAATGTCGTCGTGACTTTTTGTGGCTTTATGGGCTATTTAAGTAATTGACTAGGACTTGGAATCACGCAAGACCTGTAGGATTTTGGTATGAATTTGTCATTGTTTACGTGGTGATAAAAATGAAATTAGAAGGCTGGATTAACACACGATTAAGAAGCTTAGGCTATCGGTATAATTGTAAGAAGGATTTTGGCGACAGTTCTTTCCGATCGTCCAGGTATGACTGGTCTTGTTCTGTAGACTCGCTGTGGTGAAAGGCAGAAATTGTCAGTTTACTGATAAGAACATATAGCTGGACTACAAGTGTGTGGAATGTCAATAATCTATATCGGCAAATGTGTGTAGAAGCTGTAGGAGCGCGGTGGGGAAAAGACACAATCGCACCTGCGATTCAGGCTTCCTAGCAGTGTAGTAGGAGGTACATAGTTGAGTAGGAGCATCCTAAATTATAGAGCTGGTTGAGGTAAAGTAGTGATAGTTTCCGTCCGAATCATGGGTTCGGCCAACGGGTGTTGTCGGGATCCCAAAGTGGATAACGTAACGACAATATCGACTAGGGCAACTAACGCTAAATTCACCACTACCGATACTGCTACTGCTTCAGCAGCAATCAAAGTACCCCACACAAGTGGGGCTGACATTCAGAAAGTTGCCGGTGAAAGTAGCAGTGCAATAGGGAAAGTGAACGATAGTTTTCAACCAGATGACCCAGACACACCGCCGCCGCTTCCAAATTCAGAGCCACCAATCGAACAAACCGTTGTAGACATTGTTGAAAATGAGAATCAGGGTGAATTGGATAGGGATTTAGAGGACGAAGGAATTGAAAGTGTATATGATGCTCTAGACGATGGTTCTTCTGATCAGAATGAATTTGAGAATTTGGACTATAACACATTTCAAACAGTTGAAGATGTAGAGGAAGAGGAAGTTCAGGGTAAATAGGCTGCAACTAATTGATTCATTAAGTGTCTACATATTAGTCTGTAGTATATCCATGATGTTTTCTTTAAGTTAGATCAAGTTTAAAATGTCATTGTTTTGTAACTTCTTGCAGAAGTCAGTATGTCTGGAATCGGTGCTCTCCAAATCCAAAAACCAGCTCCCCAGTTCGCTGGTACCGCTGTCGTCGACGGCCAATTCAAGGACATCAAGTTGTCTGACTACAAAGGAAAATATGTTATCTTCTTCTTCTACCCTCTTGATTTGTAAGTACCAAAATGATGCCAATTCTAGCCTGTGATTCCACCCTAATGAGAATCAAGTCCTAACCTGAATGATTCTTTCAGTACCTTTGTCTGTCCCACTGAAATCATCGCTTTCTCTGAGGCTGCTGAGAAATTCCGGGAAATCGGTTGCGAAGTGATTGCTGCTTCTACCGATTCACACTTCTCTCATCTTGCTTGGTAAGCTATATTTCTACGATCGAGGCAAAATAGTTGGGGAAATTCGCTAACTTCTATTTCTGATTCTAGGGTTAACACTCCCCGTAAACAAGGAGGATTGGGAGAAATGAAGATTCCCCTTTTAGCTGACAAGACAGGAGAAATCGCTAAGAAATACGGTGTCTACAAGGCAAGTCAAGTTCGACGCACCATTTTCTCCGTCTGTTGGTGAATCCAAGTGTGCTAACTATTTCTTGCTACAGGAGGACGAAGGTATCGCTTTCCGTGGATTGTTTATCATTGATGACAAGCAGAACTTGCGCCAAATCACAATCAACGATCTTCCCGTCGGCCGATCTGTCGAAGAAACTCTCCGCCTTGTTCAAGCATTCCAGTTCACCGATGTTCATGGAGAAGGTATTAATGTCATATTCAAGTTTACTGGGTGTAAGAAAGTCCCATCCTTATTCATGGGTTTCTTACAGTTTGCCCCGCCGGTTGGAAGCCAGGTGACAAGACCATCAAGCCAGGTGTGAACGAAAGCAAGGCCTTCTTTGAGTCATCTTGAATCTACCATCTTCCCAAAGTTTTGCAGAATGAGATTTTATTCTGAATACACCTAATTCGGCTATACTATGTTGAAATCTAAATTACTTTTTGTTCGCTCTTGAGCATCTAGATACAGTATTGAAATAAGAAGACCGGAAGTTTCAACATACTATCCTCAATTGTGTATTTATTCAAAGCTTGTATTTACCTACTAGACTGTACTACTGCACATTACTTAGCGGCTAACCGAGTTTTGGATACCCAAGAATCTACCGAATCCGAATCAACGCAACTTGCAGCAACAATTTTCTTGAGCTGTTCGCTGTCTAGCCGTTTCATTATAGTTTTCACCACTTTCTTCAGCTTAGCGAAGTTGGTAGAACTGGGATCGGCAGTAGAAATCAACCTGGAAACACAATCACTGTTAGATGAGTTCATTTCGAAGAGCACAGCGGTAGAAATCACTTACGATAATAGCAAAATTTCCGATCCTTCTGCCAAACTGCTGAAGCTTTCTGGGGGAATGCGGTCCATCAATAAATTCGCCAAGGTTTCTTCAAAGTCAAAAATGATTTCCATGAAATTAATTCATAAAATTACTTAATACTTGAAGTCATACTGATGACTCCGACTCCTTACCTCCATTTTCCATTCGCAAGTAGCGTGACAGCATCTTGAACCTGAAATGCTGTTGACCTGCTGTACCGGAAAAACTGGAAAATTCATTCGCGATTGCTGTGTACAGCCTGGTCCGGTCTGAGTGAAAAGCATTTTATGAGCACAGCCCACAGATAAGTTGTCACGTATTGGAAAATTACTTACCAGTTATATTGTCGAGAACAGTTTGCAAAAATAACACTGCCTTATTGTTTTGGAAATACTCTCCTATAGCGCCTTCCAGATGATCCAGCAAGCCAGGTAGCAAAGCCTTCTTCAGCTCCTCATGAATTGTTTCCAAACTTTTTTTCCTGCAAAATCAAACCCTTTTAGCTACCTCGATTCCTAGGGGGCATTCGGTTTAACACAACTCAATGATATTGTTTCTTACGTGTTTTCATTGTTATCTCCGGTTGACAATAGTTGCACAGTGTCTGCATCGAAATATTTAGAGTTGCGTGGAGAAAGGATGTAGACAACAACCTTCCTGCCCGTTTCTGTCTTCAATATATCGCTCAAACTCATAGTCAGCTCACTGATAATGGCCTGAAATCCATCGAATACGTACTTGTTTACAATTCTGTATAATACTGTAGGTTGCATGCAACTGAAGAAAGAACGACTTACTTTGGAAACAAGCACAGTATCGTCAACGCAATCAAAAAGAGCCAAGAGCACTCTGTATCCCTGTTCTTCGCAGCAGATTTCTGCAATTTTTCCCTTGAAGGACTTCACGACAACTTTACGACACTGAAAACATGAAACATGAGCGTTAGTTCAAATCCATATTTCGGCATTTTCAAAAGAATCAAACATACTTTTCGATCTCCTTTCCAAAGAAGATGCATAGCTATTCTAGCTCCTTCTCTAGTGTGAATCATTTCCAATAGGTGTTCCACACATGAATCCAATACATCCAACTTGTCATCAGGGTCGGCATGCAGCAAGTACTCCAAAAGTAGCACATGGAACAAAGGAATTCTCCAACGATTTCTGTAAAAAATTGCGAATGAGCATCAGCAGCTGTCTCATAAAACGACTATCTCCCGAAAAGGCCTTACTTCTCAATTCCTTTCCTCACAAGATCCCCGACACGGGTAAGAATTTCTTCTTTGTTCTTAGGTTGTCTCTGCAAAGCATCTCCAAGATTCTTGATTTCGTCATTCTTGACCCTTTTGTACTCTGGCGAGTAGAACTCCTGAAGTATCCTGGCTCGTTCTGGAGCTGTAGCATGGTCGTTGAAGGCCTCTTCAAGTACTGTACAGGCAACTGCGTGGTTCATCAACTTCATTACATGTCCGTCGAACGTTTTGATGATACTTCGAATTTGCTCGCTATTTCCATGCTTCAGAAGGAACAGGATACAATGATGAGAATACTTCCCTTGTGAAAGCAAGATGACATTTTCTCTAGGTAGAAAACGTCAAAACAGATTAGAAACCTTCTGCTGATTGCCACCACTTTTAAAAAAAAAACTCACTTCAACGCCTCGAAAACAGCTTGACGTAATTCAGGGGTTCCCTTTGAAACTATTGCTTGCACGTAACGTGCAGTTGCATGCTTCAAAACTGCCTGTATACAGAAACACATAAACCATTCAGTGAAATGAAACAGATCTCGTTGAAAACTATTTTGAAGCTTGACACACATTCCATCTACAAAATCAGCGAGAATACCAAAGCGTACCTTAGCCAGATTAGGTTCTATAAGTTGAAAAAGTTCTCTTGCAAGCTCCACTTGCTTCGGCTTCGTAACTTGCTTCGAGATAAGGGAATTCCACAATTCATTCGCTCGTTTCATTTCATCGCCATCGCTTATGATGTTCTGCATCTTTTTACTTTTTCTATAGGATTTCAAATCCTTCTTGTAGGCCTTCATCACCTTCCAGTCAACCTTTTCTCCTTCTTTGACTGCAAAAATAAAAGAAAATCACATTTATATACATTTTTATGTACAATGTAGGTACATTTAAACTTTGAATGCCGTGTTACTTAATTTAGAACGTCTGACAATTACAAAAATTAAGGCTTACACTCGGGTTTCTGGGGCGGTGGCCTTTTCTTGGAAACGCTGTTTTCCTTCTTCTTCGGGCCATGCTTAGACTTGGCTCCACCTTCAACCTTGACTTTCGCAGGCTTTTCAGATTTGACACCTGCAGTATTGACATTCGACATTTTGATTCGCTTGACGTCATTTTTCTTAGGGTTTGGGTTCGGGAATGCCGTCCGCTTCTTCCCTTGGATCTTGCTACTTAACGTTTTCGTTTTCGATAAGACTGTAGAAGGAAATCTTACTATTAATTACTGTACATTCGATCATGTTCGACAGCCATTTTCCCTTGAACTTACTCGACTCGAACTGGTCAGTCGGAACCATCTTGGTTTCCATTGTCATTTTTCAAAATGCGAAAATCACAGCTTAAGAAAGAACAACACAATGCCACACGATCAGAATCTATAATGCGATGTCAAAATGTACGTTGTACAAACACACATTAAACTGAATGAATCACGCAGAAATTATAGTTATTCCTTGACTCAATCCTTTCTGTTGTCTGTGCCGAATGAATACTCCAAAACAATTATCGATGGCTAATAACAAAATATATATAATTTTAATCAAAATTATACTGCAGCGAGTTTCAATACAGACACAAACAAACGCACGTGTTCGTCCGATGGCAAACACTCGAGAGAGGCCCAACATGCGGCTTGCGTTTGAAATTCCCGCGTTAAAGCATAGACATAATTTTCTCTATGACGTGTATACCTGCACAAAGGTTTTGACAAACATGTCACAAAACGTTAAGAAAATAGTTAACAAGGAGCAGGCAGAGTACAGTAGAAATAAACTGCTACATATTTAAATTAAATTGAGTGGTGAGCCTCAAACTGCTTCACACACTTCGACCGTTGATAGCTAGGTATAACACCATATGAATTAAGCTCTGGCTGGACTTGTTGGCCTCAAGTACCGCAAACGGGCGATTAGCAGAGGTTGATCTAGACATCACGGTTCTGCGTGCCTTGGAATATGCTTTTGCACCAGTCGCAGTAGTCTTTCTCTTCTCCACTGTGCTTGCAAGGTTTCCGATCCCTGAACAAAAACTTCTACTTCGTCCAAAAGTCTCTCACACCTGAAAAAACCAAATTGCAGCATTAAGCGAGAGTGTAATTTAGTAATATCCCTCAAACGCAAAGTACACATACCTTCTCGACATGTCAGGATTCCATATTTGGGCGTCTTTGTTCAGCCGTTTTAGAACTGCCTCAATCCTCCGCTTGGTACCCTGAAAGCAATTATGAACGGATCAGTTTCAAGGTATTAGGGTAAGAATCAGCGTTGAAGCGTGGAACTCGCTTTCAGTGTTAATGAAATGAGGTAGAATACTTACCTTGAGGCGAAAGTTACTGACCAAAAAAGCCCTTTGAAACTTCGCGAGTCTCTGTCTTGCCCGCGGCTGCATGACCATATACTTCATCGGATGCGGTCCCTGGAAAACGAAGCGCCAAGACACGTTAGAATGAGCATCCACAAAAAATCTGGGAATAAGCGAGTAAAACTGGATGACTTACTTTCCTTATGTGCACGTCAAGTAAGTCCTGGACACCAAGGACACTCCCAACTTCGTCAACCTAAAATATATATTGTATCACAGTTAAGAAAAAACCATAGTGAAAATCACCAGAGCACTTGTTACACCAACGAAAATTTGATCCAAAACGGGCCTCTGAAAGTTGCTGAGCGTGCTTACCATACGACCGCACCGAAGTCGTTTATTTTCATGCACGGATATATCCAGTTCTCGGACGCCTTGACGCAATCGGGTTTCCATTGCCTCGGCAGTTCTGGAAAAACTTGCCGTTAGATGAATGCTACAGAACTCCATTTCGTTTTCGCAGGCTCAGCTATCACTAAAAACCTTGCTCTATCCCGACCAAAAGCTGACTGGCTTTTTTACGTCTTTGTGCTAGTTACAAAAGGACTAGACCCTCAGCAAATCGAACACTCCCCACAATAATGCGTTTTCTTTTTAATCATTAGCTGTATATCTAGACCATTAAGAAGCTTAAACTAAAAGATTGAACTTGAGGGGAACCTGACTGAATTTTACACTTTATAATACCTGTTCTCTCGATCAATTGTCTCCGTACCACATTCAAGACCAACTCAACGTCTTTTTGCTTACAGATTATTAATTAGAGGCCAAATTACTTTTACACTGTACTAATTAGCAATTTGAGCTCCATGATTGTCACAACCTTACTGGCAACTGGCAACTTTGTTTTGGAATACAGACTGAGTTTGGTGATGGGAATTCCATGGTGTCAAGCTGTTGTTTGTTGTGATCTGACCTGATGAAGGCATTAGAGCAGATCCAGGACGCAATTGCAAACCGCTCCGGCACAAATGCAAACCCGGCGGCACGTTGCAAACCTAATGCTTCAGTATGGACAACAACGTTTACACTATGTGCATACATGCTGTAGTGTCCAAATGGAGGTGTATGAAATGGTACTGTGTAGGAAAAATCCAGCTTCTTTGATCTAAAAGTTTATTTAATAGTAGTCGACGCAGTAAACTTGAAATCAATTACAACAGTTTATGATATTAAAACAAAACTTTTTTCAACAGTCCAAAATACATGAAAGATATGAAACAATTTGGAGTCGTCTTAACGAGGTGAAAGCCTGTCGTCGTACATTAAAAATCATCGCAGTCGTCTTCTAGCAAAGCAAGAGACAGAGAGAGTATTTCCTGGGATTCACTTATCAAGAGATCCATGGATTCAATAGGTTTTTGTGCAGTATCTGGAGACAGCTTAGGTGATTTGCGTATATTAGATTCACAGCTATCGACTAGTGTACGTTTAGATGGTTGAAGTCTTCCTGGAGGCTTAAACGGCTTTGATTTGGGAGGTGGGGCAACAATGCTGGCCGGTTTTCGACTTGTTAAAAGCTGAGATTTCTGGTCGACAGCTGAGTTAGTACTGTCCTCTGGGTTCTCATAATCGCTTGACGCACGGGCTGACTGAAGTGGACTTGTCCGGTGACCTGGTGCAGACTCAAATCCATTCGTTAAAGTTACTTTTTCCAAACTTCCTGTGTTCTCTATGCTTTGTATGAACGTTTTAGCTCTGCTCATCCCCGCCTGACTAACGGCTATAGATTTTCCACCAGCTGTTGCGAACCCGTTGGTGAGACCTGGGTCAAAGATTGGCGCTTCGTTAGCATCGGTTCTACTTGAGCTCGGCTTTACCTGTTTAAAGCAAAAATA
Organism: Sphaeridia pumilis; assembly: GCA_034698345.1. NCBI lineage: Eukaryota > Metazoa > Arthropoda > Collembola > Symphypleona > Sminthurididae > Sphaeridia > Sphaeridia pumilis. The sequence goes on from JAQGBJ010000070.1 coordinate 34,623, forward strand.
ATAATATTGATTAAGATTCCCCTGAAGATGATGGTATGGCATGACATGCAAATCTGTAGCACCTCATCCAACTGAGCTTGAAGATTACGCCTCCCAACGGGAGATATTTTCTCAGGAGCGACTTTAGTCTTCGGCACCATACATGGGCTAGGAGGATTCACTTCACGAAGTTTGGGCACGAGTCGCATAAGCTCGTCGTCGTCCATGTAGCCACTTAGTTTCAACATGAAATGAAATTTCTGATCCGATGATGCAGATGAGAACCAGCTGATTGCGTTTTCCTGTTGATAAGACCCGGATTAGTTTCTATTTGGTTCTTCAAGTAACGTAATGAATAATGTTAGACATACCTCAAACTCGCTGAACGTGGAGTCATTACTTGTATCCTTGACACTGTTCATGTTTGCAGCTGAATTTCGACAAGGGGCCATGTAATATTCGGATTCTGTTCGGTCGAGAGTACAAAGACACTAAATCTTGATGTCACAAATCCATTCCTGGGTTCAGGTCGTGTCCAAGTCCCTTCGGATAATTCTTATAAGGTTTATAAAAGCTTTTACTCTGAAACTTCCTTTCTACGGTGGAACCAATAAAATAAGAACCTCAAAAATTCATTGAAGTAATACGGCATACCAATGGAAAATCTTATTTCTTGCCTCTGTGTCAGTCAGTTGAAAATAAAATTACGCACATTACGGGAAAATCTGGAAAAACGACATAATTTCGCGCCAACGGTTCCCTCTCAAGTTTGAACTTGCTACTACTCTATGACTCATCTCATGGATATTTCTGCCTTTGGGATGTAAACACGCGACTCTGCGGATTCCAGCAACGAAGAATTGTAAACAGAAAAATTACTTGAAGACTTGAGCCGGAGATTGCTAACTCATGAATATATATATACTGTTTAGTATTAGCGAAAGTGACTCTAGTCGGGTTGCAAAGTTTCAAAGGATCTCGAGAGCAACTGCTGAAATCAAACAGTATAGCTTGTTCGTTTCTGAGATGCCTAATTTTCAGACGTAGGGCATAGGGCAATAGATTCTACAATTGATGTTCAGTGATTTGTAGCTTTTCTTGTCTCACCACCATGGCGATGTCGAGCTTGGACGTCCATACGCAGATATTTACCCCTCAAGAATATCCAGTGGAAATCTTAGAAGTAGCCCGGCAAAATGACATTGTCGCTTGCTGTCTACCCTCTGCGTCCAAACAGTTTGTGGCTTTCATGCTCTTCAAAGAATTTTATTATCGGTAAGCGTCCTGGATAATTAACAAGTCTTTGCACTGAAGCATCTACTAATGAGCACTGGCTTTTTCAGAAACGATGGCCTGTCGGTATTTCTTCAAGAGGACGATGATGCTTCTGAATCCAACTGCAAAGCTCAAAGTGGTACAAAGAAGTACTATACCCAGATTCCCTTCGATCATTTGTCTAATATCCCGGTGATACGAATCACTGATACCGAAGAAATCCCAGCGAAGTTGTTTGAACCAAGCTTTAAATCTGCTGTTGTCATTTGCTCAATCGGTACCTTCCTCAGAATCTGCCAAGCTCGACAAGAAACAAGTGATTGGGGACCAAAGTTATCACTGATTGTCTTTGATAACGCTCATAGAGCTTTAAAAGATTTACAGTATTCAGAAAAGTTGCAAAAGGTTTTAAATTTTATTCGGTAAGCCCTCTCGTGCATTGTGAATTCATTATTTTGAATTCCTTGGTGATCTTTATATTTGTCTTTCAGGAGTCACTCGAGCCAGAAAGTTGCTGGACCATGTTACCGAAAGCCCAGAATAGTGTTTCTGACGGTTTCGCTGCTACAGTACTACCAAAATCAGTCTACGGGATTTTGGCGGATGGAGGAAAGTTTCACAAAGCTGCAAAAGCTTACAGGAGCTATTGTTGACACATGTAGCAATGTCACTGCACTGCTTAGGTAAATATCCCGAGAAGGATGATTTTAAACGTTTATACATTCTTTACGTGTTTGTGTATGTTACAGGTACAGTGTCTCCCCCATAGAAAAGGTATTTCAGTATGAAGAGTGCTGGGTGGATCGCCACTCTAAGGAACTGTACGAGGAAATAAGCAGCATCTTGAAAGAAACGAAGGCTTTCATCGAATCGCACCATTACGACCCCATTAGCGAGTTTGGTGGCATCGGTCCTCCTGAACCAGGAGATGAAATTGAAAACGAAAATGGTGATGTTGATTCGTTAGCAGAGGAACTCAAAAGAATACCTGATCCAAGGGCTGAGCCACTTAAAATTCTGTCAATGGTGAAAAATGCATTAGAAGAGTTTGGCTTATGGTGCATGGATAGAGCTTTAATGCTGCTCGCAGCAAGAGTTGAGGAACTTCGAGTAAGTACGCTTTTTTAAATGTGACTTGATGGCTACGGGGAATACATGACTTTCAATTCGGATTTATCGCTCACAGGTAGCTACTCCATATGAACGCCATTACTTGGTGCTAGGTGTACTTTTTACTACTCTGAATTCTGTGCACCTCAAGTGTCAAACAACCTTCAAACAGTTCTCACCCCTGGAAACTCTGGCGAAATTCAGCACACCAAAATTGCGAGCTCTTGTGAACGTAATTCGTCGATACGATCTCTCGAATCCTTGGGAATCAAAACGTAATGGGGTGGATGCGGAGCCTGACGCTTCTGAAGTAATGTCACAAAGCAAAAACGGAAACATCACTGTAGACAAGGCAAAGACTCGTGGTAATAAGAAGAAGAAGATAAAGTCTGTTGATTCACCACAAACGTCAAGCGAAAAAGCAATATCAAACACCACTCTGCAAGCAGCGGACGGTTTAAATGCATGCAAACCAGAGGAAGAGTGTGGCGAAGCAAAGAAGTCGCTGGCAGAGAAGACCAGCACCGGTTTGAGACCCGATCGTCGTTCTTACAAAAACCGTCCAAAACGTAACAAGAATAATCAGAGGCATGAAGAGAGTACCCTTTGTGGATTAATAGTTGTGGAAGATCGGTTCTGCGCAAAACTAATGTAAGTATACCAGCTGACTTGAAAACATGTTGTTCTATCGATTTCTGATGCCCTTTTTGACACTTTCAAATTCCAGCTACCATTACATCCATGAAGTAGCATTATGTGATTCCACACTGGTAGGGCTTCGTCCTGTCATTGCTCTACCGCTAAGCAACCAATATGGTGACGACACTGACGAGGCTGAACGAGAATATAAACGTAGAGAAGAAGCTTTAAGGCGTTTCCGGTACAAGGAAGCTAATGTTCTGATTGGCACAACATTGTTACAAGAAGGAATTGAGCTTCCTAAAGCAAATCTGGTTGTGCGGTTTGACCCTCCACTTACGTTTCGCTCGTATTTGTTCTCCAAGGTAAGTAATTCAGGTGCTTCACAAGCATTCTAGCCTGCAAGTTGTGTACTCACAACTATAATGTTTGTTACAGGGAAGAGCTCAGGGTCATGACGCCGAGTACTACATTTTTACACCGTCTGGGGAACTTAATCGATACTTAGAACAAATGTCCGTCTATAAACTGGTGGAAGAAATGTTGCTAACATACAGCGTCATACCTAAACCAATTAATTCAAGATTTCCCGAAGAGGGTGAAAAAATGTGGGTATCAATGATTCCCAAATTCAAAGGTGCTGATATTGTGAATGCTGTTGAAATCGTGAATCGTTATTGTGCGAGACTACCCAGCGACACTTTTACTCGATTGACTCCTTTGTGGAAATTGTCAATATGCAACGCGGCTGATGATGAAGACGACGAAAAAAGTGCCGAGGATTCTGAGAAACGTTTCTCTTGCAACCTACGTCTTCCGATCAACTCACCTATTAAGTGGCAGATCACAGTAAGAATAAGGACAAGAAACTGTAAAGCTGTCTTTGTCGTTTCATGAAGTGGAACTTATCGCCTTTCAAATTTTCAGGGTGTTCCGATGCCTACCTTTGTGTTGGCGAAAAGAGCAGTGGCTCTTCAGACTGTTGTAGTTCTTCATGCGAACGGAGAAATTGATGATGCTTTGCTGCCTATCGGAAAAGAGGGAGTCAAGCAAGAACCTGATTTAGACGTTGGGGCTGAATCTCCAGAAGAAGAATATGGAGAGTTTCGGTGATTACAAGACCAGTTTTATATCCAATGCTTGCCTTTAGGTCTTGTTCATGCACTTACTTTATTTCAAAAATGTTTAAATTTCAGTCCTGGAAGCACGAAACGTCGACAATACTATGATAAGAAAGTCGCCCCAGAATTGACTTTATGCATGCCGAAGCCAGAATCTAGAGTTTATCTATATTGGGTTCGAATGACTCTCAACTGTCCCCTACCTGAAGAACAAAACACTCGTGGACGAAAACTTCATCCTCCGGAATTGGCACCTCAGTGTTTCGGGTTCATTACGAGAAACTCGTTGCCATGTATTCCTCCATTCTTAATCTATACACGCTGTGGCGAAGTTAAAGTTGAAATCGTAAGAAATTATTCCGTAAATTGCACTTATGTTGTAGATACCTGGGCATTCTAAAACTTGCTTGCGTTTTTCACTCATATTTAGGTTCCAGTCGACTCAGATAGCAACTTTATGGATGAATCCAGATTAGCCAAAGTCGCAGCTTTTCATCACTACACATTTACATCCGTTCTCCGGCTGCACAAGTACTTAACGTTGTTTGACCCAGACAGTGCCGAAAGCTCTTTTATGATAGTGCCGTTAAAACCAACAAGTTGTGATGCTGCTACATCTGCCATCAACTCTGTTCAGATCGATTGGGAATTCATCAGTGAGATTTGCCACGTGAAAGATGCCACAAAGAAATCATTTGTGGCTGATGAAGACAGAAAATCTTTCAAATTTTCTCATGAAGCGTTTGCTGACGCTGTGGTAATGCCGTGGTATCGAAGCAATGATCAACCACAATACTTTTATGTAGCGGAAATCTGTCAAAAATTAACACCAAGATCACAGTTTCCAGGTGCAGTGAATATTATTGCTCATTTCTTGAAACAGTTTCCAGAATATTGATATTGAATGTTTCCAACCGTTGTGAATTTACAGGATGCGAGTTCAAGACTTTCGAAGAGTATTATTCAAGGAAATACTCAATATCAATACAAGATCCAGATCAACCGCTGCTAGATGTAGATCACACATCCGTGCGCTTGAATTTCCTTACTCCAAGATATGTCAACCGTAAAGGGATGGCGTTGCCCACTAGCAGTGAAACAACAAAACGTGCCAAGCGTGAGAATTTAGAGCAGAAGCAAATACTGGTAAAAATCTGTTTTTATGACATATGTGCTGTCGAAACTTCATCTAAAGTCAGCCTGTTCTACAGATCCCGGAGTTGTGCACGATCCATCCATTCAGTGCATCGCTTTGGAGGCAAGCGGTATCGTTACCCTGTATTCTTTACCGCATGAACTGTTTGCTGCTAGCGAATAATGTTCGTGTAGTAGTCGCTGAGCAGATCGTGGGCTTGGGAAACTTAGACATTAAGCCCCAGTGGGAACCTCTGAGCTTCGGTTGGGCAATGATAGAAACGTTCGAAACTGAAGAAACTCAGGAAGCCGTTAATCAGCCAGAGCCTGGTGACCCAAACGTTCTACCAGCAGAAGAGCCAGTTCTTCAGGAGGAAAATGATCCGCAAGAAGAACATGTCAATGAAGAAACACAGGAACCCGAATTGGAAGGTTTTGCTAAAGCAGCTAAAGAAGAACTGGGTCCTGGTATAACTTTAGCTGAGTCGTTGCTCATGAACGATAACTTTGGAGGGTGAATCACCTTTTGAACGCTATTTATTCTCAGTGAAGAACGCTTACTCACTCCTTTGTGATGTTTTTTGCAGAAAGTCCGCTAATGAAATACTGGCAGAGAAGTTAAAAACTTTACGGCCGCCAGAAGTTATTATCGATACTTGGTCTAATGAACTGGCAGCTAAAGTTGAAAACGATGCGGAATCTGAAGCTGAGTTCGAAGATGAACTGGATTTTGATGACGACCCGAATTTTGCATTCCCGTCGAATTTGTCTATGATCAGTAAAAACTGGACATGGGGAGGAAAATCACGCCTGTAATCATCCATCCTGATTTGCTTCCTTTCGATTAAGCAAAACTAAAACTCTTACTTTGGTTTCCGCAGCTTCAATCATCGACATCTTCGAGCATTGTACGGAAGCCCGACTCACTGGGGAGAAGTCTGGGATGAAGGCGCTTTTGTTCCAGTCGAAGATACCGACGAAGGATCATTAAACCATGACTTTAATGATAATGATTCAATAGCTTCTGATGGCAGTGGTTCAACAGGATCTTTCTTGGACGAGGACAATAATCTCAAAGTTCAGTTCATCAATGCCCACACAGCAGAAACTCTCGACAAGCGGAAGCTAGACACGGCGTTTGATAATGCACCGATCGATGACGAATGCATGTTGACAGAAAGCATGTGGTGGGAGGAAGCTGACAATTTTGTGGAAGACGAGATTGTTGCCCAAGGACAGTTTGATGAGCAGGTGAAACGGAAAGTAGCTAACTTGTGGAACCTTGTGTGTGACGACATCTTGAAGGTATGTCACGGAGCTCTCGTGTTTCGTGCGACTATCTGGAATTTAATTATGTATCTTGCTTGTAGATGCCAAAAAGAGCTCTGATCGCTCCAGTAAGTTGCACCTCGATGGAAGAGAGTCCGAATCCTCATTATGAAGCACTTCTAAAGTTGATGACTCCTACGACGCCTCCCAGTATGTATCCACTATCAGCAGAAGCGATTAAGCGCATGGAAAATCTGAAAAACCAGCAAAAGTCACGAGATGGAGCTTTTAGCTTTGACTATCAGCCGAAGTTGAGTAGTCACACTGGACCCAGTCCTTGCGTTCTACTGCAAGCTTTGACTATGTCTAATGCAAACGACGGGCTCAATCTTGAAAGGCTTGAAACCATCGGAGATTCGTTCTTGAAGTATGCCATAACAACTTACTTGTTCTGCACATTTGAGAACATTCACGAAGGAAAACTGAGCCACCTGAGATCTCGTCAAGTAAACTTTCTTCTTCATTATATCAATTTTGCTCGCAATAGTTTTTCGATTCGTTCCATCTAATTTCAAGTGAAATTACGCAGGTTAGCAATGTTCACTTATATCGGCTCGGAAAACAGAGAGGTCTTGGATGCCTCATGGTTTCAGCAAAATTTGAACCCCACGATAATTGGCTGCCTCCTGGCTACCACATTCCAAAAGGAATCGACAAAGCTCTTATCCAGTCGAAGCTACCGAAGTTTTCAATGGCTCAGGTATAAAACCAAGGCTAAATGTTTGTTTTTATTACTTTTGTCCATTTATACTGAACATTTTGAATCTTTGTAGGTGAACGCTTTGAAAGACCTATCAGAGAATGAGATGGAAGTTGCTCTAAAAAGTAATTCACTGAAGATCGATTCGGAGTTCGTGCCGTATAATCTAGTTACTCAGCAGTCAATACCGGACAAATCTATTGCTGATTGTGTGGAAGCTCTGATTGGTGCGTATTTAACCGCCACGGGACCCCGAGGTGCATTGTTGTTCATGTCATGGCTTGGTATGAGGGTACTTCCAAGTAAAGAAATGACACTACCAGAACTTCAGAGTCGGGTAGAAGCTAATGAGGACGTCGTTTACATGCGGCTTCCTAAACAAGATAAAGTGTTACTTTTCGAGGAGTTGAAGCCGCCCAATTCACCTCTACTGCGATATAGTAAGGACAGCGAAGAACAACTCTGTGTACTACTGAAGGTAAGTTCAGTTTGATTTTTAGCGATTTGTGTATAGCTGTCCTAAAGTTTTTTCGTTCATTACAGGGATATGAGGACTTTGAAAGGGCTATTGGCTATACTTTTCGTGATAGAAGTTACCTTTTGCAAGCGTTTACACACGCTTCGTATTACTGTAATACACTGACTGACTGTTACCAAAGGCTTGAATTCCTGGGAGATGCTATTTTAGGTAGGAACTCTTTGGCTGTAAAACAAATTTAAACATCATTCACTCTCAACAACTCTGGCGTCAATGTTTCAGACTATTTGATAACAAGGCATCTGTATGAAGATCCACGCCAGCATTCTCCAGGGTCATTGACAGATTTGCGTTCGGCTTTGGTCAACAACACTATTTTTGCTTCTTTGGCCGTCAAGAATAATTTCCACAAGTTTTTTCGACATTCCTCGCCCGGTTTGTCAGACGTATTACAGAAATTTGTAGCTTTTCAGGAACAGCATGGACATACCTTGACCCAAGACGTAAGACACTATTGATCAACTTGATATTTTCGTTCAAGAAAAAGCATGTGAAGTAATTCTCTGCAACTTCTAACTTGCAGTATTATCTCATGGACGAGGAAGAGTGTGAAGAAGCTGAGGACATCGAAGTTCCAAAAGCGTTGGGTGACGTCTTTGAATCTGTTGCTGGAGCAATATACTTGGACAGCGGAATGTCTTTAGACGCTGTTTGGGACGTCTACTTTAGAATAATGAAAAATGAAATAGGTAACTTTGACATCTGTTTTTTTATTAATCTTGTAAAATACAGAAAGTCTCACTCCTCTCTTTTATCTTTTTCAACAGAGCAATTCAGCCAAAACGTGCCAAAATCTCCCATCCGAGAACTTCTCGAGCTAGAACCTGAAACTGCCAAGTTCGGAAAGCCAGAGAAATTGTGGGACGGAAGAAGAGTTCGTGTAAGCGTGGATATAATTGAAGTTGGAACGTTCCGAGGCATCGGAAGGAATTATCGAATTGCGAAATGCACAGCTGCAAAATGTGCATTACGCCATTTACGAAAGCTAAGGTCACGAAACCGCCGATAGAACTGGCCTTCTTTGTTGATGATGACTGACTGAGGTATCCATTGTATGTCCGTATGTCTTGATCATATTTTGAAACGAAGTCGTCCAGGTTAGTGTTCATTCTCATTAAGCTATGCGTTAGTTAAGACATGTTAGCTAAGAAAGACTGCGTAACATTAGTTGTATTTTCATAACAAGGTATGAAAGGTGCTGTTCTTGTATAAAAAATCTGTTTGTTTGTTGCTAAAGTTTTCAGAAACTTTAATGTATTCCACAGTTTAGAACTTTTTCAATAAATGTTCGCCGAGAAGCATGCTTGTTTACCACAATAAGGATATTCAAGGTCGAAACCATTGCGGCAGTAGGAAGGGAGTAGATTAAGGGGTATTTGCCTTTGCAGACAGGCACATTTTCTAGTGGTTTTGAGCCCATCTGTATATATGCGGTATGTTTTCTATATTGACATTGGCCACCTTGAGACCTTTGCTTGTATTCGCAAATCCACTAATCCTCTATACATGGGTTACACTTTCTCTGTAGTGTATGCGCATATTACGTGAGTGAAAGCAGTGGATCCAGTAGGGCGATAGAATAACGTGTACAAAGTGTTGGGATCCCCTATAGAAAGCAGAGAAAGGAGCATCCAACTTTTGTATAGGTATATGTATGGCCTCAGAGGCCGTATTATGCGACAGGAAAAATCGATTCGCCACTGCAATGTACAATGTCACCAAAGCAAGTTCCACATAATTTAGTTTTACCTTGAATTTTGTTTGCTGGAGAGGCAAACAATATTATTTCTTAATTAGTTCAAAAACTATAAATTGATGGATCATGGGAGACACAGAGTTTGAAGAATTTCGGCAGTATTTTGACAGGTTGCCGCAATACATCAAAGCTCCTGCCCATTGCTACACGTGAGTTGCAATTTTATACTGCTCAGTTTGCCAAAACCGCAAGTTACAGCTGATGTTTAATTGTGGTTTTTATTTCCTTTCAGGCTTGTGCATGATGTTGACCTGGAAGACGACTCCCCAGTTAAGGACAAGTCCTCGTCTCACCCAAACACAATCAACTACCAAAAATCCCTGGCGTCCTTGCTTCTAAATGGTTCACAATTAGCTAGCTCTTCGGACGATCCCTTGGCTGCGAATGAAAATGTCGATGAGCCGTTTGCGGGTGACCTGGGAGTCGTACCGGAAAAGGAAGCCAGTCCGATGGTGACTCGGAAAAGGAGAAAACTTCCGGAACTTCCAAAGAACGCTGCAAAACGATGTAAGTAAAGCTGGTAGTAATACTCAGCAATGGACGTACACATTCAGGTTTCATTTCATCAATTGTTTTGATTTTCAGGGAATGAAGAACCGCGCCAAATGTCGTTAGCTCAAGAAATCCGGGAAGCAGAAAAATATTCCTACTCTTGCAACAATTCAAGCTGTTGCAATGTCAGCAGCGCTTCTACTCCTAGAGGGCCGACCCACAAATATCATAACACGGTTCCGACAACAACTCGAAATAACTTGCATTTAAAGTTTCACAAAAGCAATATAGGTAATATGCGGGGGTTCCAATCACCTTGAGGATCTGCTTAATGATATTATGCATGAAATTTGAGTACTAATAATTCTTGATTTCAGATGACGAAAGTTCTCCAGACTCTGAAAAGTATCCTAGTCTAGACTCGGGCCACTCGACAGTCCATTCAGAAGATGGGAGCAAAATCTATTCTCCACAGATACCTTCACTGAACGGTTCGAAAGAAACATGCTGGGTTTCAGTTGTAAGAAAAGAGCAAAACATTAACTGATTTTGGTATCTGCGCTTTCAGAATCAATGTCTCCAATATCTCCGACAAACTCAATATCAGGAATACCGTTTAGCCATCTTGAAATTCTCGAAGCTACGCATCGTGGGCTGCACAAGTTCTGTCCGAGGCATCACGACGAGATTGAAATTGATATTGGAGATCCGATCTATATGCAGAAAGAGGATGAGGATATGTGGTGCGAAGGTAAGTTAATCTATAATATCCAATAATCACCCTGCTCCGCGAACTGTACTAACACTAATGTTTTGAATATCTTTAGGTGTAAACCTAAGGACCGGAATGCAAGGTATATTTCCGTCAGCATACGTAGTGGATGTGGATTACAACGACTTTGATCCCAATGAAACCCAAGTCAAGAAAGAACGCTACTTGATTAGTTACGTAGGATCCATCGAAACAATGTACCATAAAGGAAACGACGTCTTGTGCCAAGCAGTAAAGAAGATAGCCAGCCATGAAAATTATGTCGCTTCGCATACTCGGCCGTGTATTCTTGAAATATCTGATCAAGGACTTCGGATGGTGGACAAAGGAAAACCTGCAGTAAGAACCTGTTATGAATTTCGAAACGTTGTGATTGTCAAACGGACTAAATTTGCAATTTCTCATCATTTTACAGCCCAACCAACCGCCTTGCCATGACTACTTTTACGCCCTGAAAAACGTATCCTTTTGTGGTTTCCACCCCCAAGACCATCGGTACTTTGGATTCGTAACAAAACACCCGACACTCAACCGCTTTGCGTGCCATGTGTTCTTTTCGGAGGAATCGACTCGACCCATTGCTGAATCTGTCGGGTATGTTGCATACAGGCCATTCCGCAATATCAAATACTCCTTCTAATAGTGTGTATTTCTCCACAGGCGAGCATTCCAACGCTTCTATCAAAAGTTCCTCGAGACTGCGTATCCAATAGAAGATATTTACTTGGAGTAATCCGGAATGTTGCTGCGCAACTGTCGACATTATACTCGTTTCTTGTCTATATTTGTTGATCGTGCTTTGGATAGTTAAACACGACAAATCACCTCAAGGTGCAAGTCTGGGAAAAGATAACAATCAAGTCAATACGTGTGCGTATGTTCAGTATACTGCTACTACTGCGAGAATCATTCAATCAATGATCGCATGTACGTACCTTTGCCATTATTATTTTCACCCAAGTCTATGTTTTTGTAGATTTTTTCTCTGCTTCTTGCCTTGTACATTCTAGTTGTTGTATTTTCCCCAATGCTGTACAACAACTGCAAAAAAGTTATACGAAGCCCAACCCCTGTCTTAGAACAACCAGTTTGTAGAATTTACCCATAGTCATGTCATATCTGTAGTTAGTTAATCAAGTCCTTTATAGTCTTCAAAGGATGTAACACTTGTACGCATAAGCTGCGCTACTCAAAAGAAATGATTTAACACGAAAGCTTTGTAGTGTGCCAATGGGTTGCCCAAAGACAGGTGCAACTCACACGTATTCTGTAGCGAAGCGTCCATTAGCAGTAATGCTCATGTTTTCTGGGGTGATTTGAGTAGCCTAGAGAATGTTAGAGCTGACACAATATATCACACAAGCCGCTATTTTAGGAGAATATTTGTTTGCATGGCAAAGTTTCTTCATAAACTGCTCTCAAGAAAATTTAATAAACAAAGTGCTAACAATCTTAATCACTTTAGACTGTACGAGGAACCGTGTGTTGTTGAGAAAATGCAATAAAGACTAATAACGGCTGAAGCTAATCAAATTACAGCTTGATTTTTCTTCAATCCACCCACACTATCAGTTTCACATCCAAAAAAAGTTCAAAACTCCATTCTCCATCCTTTCTATTGCTTTTCTTTTCCAAAAGAAACGCTTTCGGAGAAAGCCAACGTATTTCTCTCGTATGTTTACCATTAAAATCTACTCCCTCGTTCATTTGTATAGGAGGGTGTGAGAGCAAAAATGAGAAGCAAGGGAGGCATACAGTATGCATGGGTTAAAGATGCAAGGGTTGAATGGTCCGGTTAAGATGTCCACTTGTAATGTTGTTTGAACGCAATTGTTAACCCTTGAAATTTACCCAGTAAATTTTGTTTCAATGCGTCACCGATATGTACATAAATGCAATTGGGCTAATTATAAATTAAAGTTTGAAAAACTTTTCCCACCAGGGTAGTTAGCTGGAGAAGGCACTGATTTGTTCAAAATTTCAAAGTTGGCAATGCACCCCTTGCAATAATACTGCAAGCCAGGTATCCGCTCGTGCTTATAAAATTGACAAATGCACATTGTATATAAGTGAAAGCCGATTATTTTTTATTCTCATTTCAGCTCCACCCACACGTGACGAAAACAGTTAAAGGACATCAGAAAATTGACCTCCTACTTGGCAATCTGTCATTTGCGCACAAGTAAGTAATAAGCCTAAAAGTGCCCAACGAAACCAAACACTAATATTTGATTACAGTTTCAAAGACGACTTCCTGAAAGCTAGCAAACATAATGGACCAAGTCCTAGACTGTGTTCACATTGCGTGGCAATGTCGTAAAGATTTTATCAAGCTAAAGCGTTTCTTACAAAATGAGAATGCAAGATTGAGACGAAGGTCCAGATTCCGACATTCGACAATTGTTTATGCATCTGTCGCAATGGCGGGATTGCTAGCTTTAGGAAGATTCTACATGCCTCAATGGATCGCCTACATTGACATGACTTGGACTTCAGAAGACAACGAAAGTGAAATGGCCTACGAACGGATGATGATCAACTTTGTGGAATACATCCGATCGATCAATGCCACAGCTAAATGTTCTATCTTGGATCAAAATACGACTGTCCTTCACATCTGTTGACGCTGGCTGTTATTAGCTTAAGACTCGAAATGTATATGTATTTAGTATTTATTAACGCAATTGTTATAAGTTCGCACATTGAATAAAAAAATGTTTTTTTTGCATTCTGGAACTTCAAGTCTTTTTTTATCGTTGCACTTTGCTCATTTCACATAGCGCCTCGATAGTAAGCAATTAAACAATTGCATCACTCCCTGTGCAGACGTTCTTAATAAGCCCAAGTATCATTTTTTTCTCTTCGATTTTTGCAGTTTGGTAATTTCCACACATGAACATTATACGCTTTCAAGCTTTCACCCCAACAATTGCAAAATTCATGATATGTTTTCAAACGTACATTCTTTTTTATTCAGAGAACACATAAATTTGTCAAGTATTCCACGTTTGAAGCCAGTTTGGTTCCGGAACAACTTTGTTAACGCTTTATATATAGTTGAAGCTAGAGCCTTCAATGTTGAGTTTACGGCGATCGGCTACTAGCCTTAAACAGCGTAGCTGTGCCAACGTGCATATAGCTGAATGGATGTCTCTAGTGGCACCTTCAAAGTAATTAGTCCGGAAGGATGAGATGTAATTTGATTTGTTTACACATGTCTTACGCCTCTTTCCCCCTTGAAGCTTCTGGAGAAAACTAGCTCATCATCCCCAATCTAGACATGTAAGGGGCTGGCAGTGCAAAATCTCAAGTGCCCTCGATCGAACCCCATTTCCAGGTCCACCAAATACTGTAAACCTTTTTCAAGTAGAGTAAAATCCGCATATGAACGTCCCACATCCACCAATCCCATGTATCTTCGAAGCTTCTGGTAAAAGAAACCTAAAATGGCGTCAGTCACGCGCCATGTCCGTTCAATATATATATACCAATTGAAGGCCCATGAACGAAAAAAGATCAATGTTTCACACACATGTATAAACTCTATCGAAGTCTTTTGCTGCCGAAAACAAAGAAAGTTTGTTGCAAAAGATACTCATTGACTGGAATGGAATTGGACTACGTGTGGATGAAATGCCAAAACTGCTGGCCCACATTGTGTGTGGGCGAAGAGCAAAAAGAAATGGACACTCAGAATGTGTAGATTAATACAGTGTATTTCTGCTTCGGGTTATAAATTAGACATTGCCTTCTTTTTCTGATAGATAAAAAACACTTGAGCAAAATATATAGGAACATAAAAGTTGAATCTCGTCAAGTACGTGTCCATTTCCGGAAATCACTTTTCCAAATATTCGCAACCCCCCCCCCACCAGTCGGAGCCAAGAAGCTTCTTCTCCCTTCTTGATTCTCCCAGGCTACTTTAGATACAATACATTAAATCAGCACTTGAGCTCATTGATGGCGAAATTTTCTTGTTGCACTTTTATCTGTTTCCCTTCTTTCTTTGGATTCAACTGCTGAACATGCCGAATCTTTCCTCGATCCGTCAGCTGCCATTTGCCCCACCGAGCTCAGCTCCTGGCATTTTTTCCAAGCACCAAAAGGTTACATAAAGAAACATGGACGTGACGTCACTCACATATATACCCACCCGAAATGGCCAAACTCTCCTCAACAGCTTCTGTTGGCCTGCTCAGTGTCTTCTGGTCGTCAGATGGCATTCACACACTAATTAAAAGTTGCCTGGAGAGTTATTACTGGAGGAAAAGTTTGCCATTTCGCCTTGTTATCGGTATACCTGCTTCTTGTACGTGTCTCGGCCCATTAACGACGTCCGCGACATGTGACAATAACCGGGAGCCAGAAGAAACTTTGGAGAAAGTTTACAAGACTGTCATGCGATATTTCCGATAAATTGGAACAACTTACTCATCTGTATAGGTGCTAGCTTTGACAAGTGGAAACAATAAAATGGGAATCAGAGTGAGGCAAACTGCTGTCTCGTTCCAAACGTTTCGAGGTTACCTGGTTGGTTGAGTTTCGAGTGCTGGAGCTGAGAGATGGGGGGAAAGTGAACAAGAGTCAGAGAAGATACCAAAAAGAAGGCCCGATTGGGAGTATACAAGAAGATCGAGAGGGAAAATTTAGAGACAAGGAGATCCCCCGAAAACCCTTGTTCTTTGGTGGTTCGTCTGAAATGGTATACCCGCTTTTTTGGAAGCCTTCTTGAGAAGACGAGTAGGAGCAGCAAGATTATACGAGGGACAAAGGAAAACAAACTCAAGGGGTTGGAAGGAAGTTGGAGTGAAAGTTGGAGCCCAACCTTCTGCTACTTGTTGCAGGGGCATTTGGAAAGCTTGACGTCAGTCGGTTGAAACAGTGGAAGCCAACAGGTTTTGGTTTCCGGTCTTGCGAAAAGTGCCAAGGTTCTGAAAGACGCAGGTGTAAAATTTCATAACGAAGGGTAGAAAATAGAGTAAAATGAGTGGATCAGGTAAAGGCTTGCTTGGTTTGTGGTTGTACAAAATGGGGGACAGTACAGACTGGACTATGAAGGAAAGCACGGACCGAAAAGCTCATCAACATCAAACACAACCGGTTAGTTTCGAGTCTCGTTACCTAATCCATATTTAATTTTATAACCAAATCATGTAGTGTTGAACAGGATCACATTCATTTTAAAAATGAGGTTTTATAAAAAAAAGTGTAGCTGATTGATTCTGACATGAGAATCGAGGGGAAAGTTGCACTTTACCCTGTCGACGAAAAAGAACTATTTTTAGCGGCTATTTGAACTTTGAAGAAAGCACGTTTCGAAAGGTCTTAAAAGATTGACCATAAACTTTTGTAAATGCACAGCAACCAGTAGTCCAGTCCAAAGAAGACGAGGACAAGCAACACAACTGCGTTGTATTTTCCCTCAAGAACCAAGTGGGAGGGCTTGCGAGGGCTTTGAAAGTCTTTGAAGACAACGGCGTTAATGTGATCCATATTGAATCGAGAAAGTCGAAAAGAAGGCCATCCGAGTATGAGATTATGGTTGATGTGGATTGCGACAATCGTCTCATGGACACTATCATGAGCACTTTGCAGCAGGAAGTTGCTGCCATCAACCTGCAGTCCTTCGAGGGTGGGCAAAAGTTCCCTAGACCGCCGCTCTCAGCTACTTTGTCGTCGGCCAGTAGCTTTGGTAGGCTCACAGAATTTTTGGAAGGAAGTACACTAAACTGATGGCTTTTTAAAATTAATTGTTATTTTGGTTCGATCCAGACTTTGGAGACATGCCCTGGTTCCCTCGAAAAATCGCTGATATTGATCATAGCCAAAACGTACTGATGTATGGGTCCGAACTGGAAGCTGATCATCCGGTAAGTTATTGGGAGGAGGGGCAATTGCTTCGACTTTTGATTGCTTGTAGATTCATAGATTCTTGAAATTTTACGTGATGTTATATTTCCAAGGGCTTCAAAGACCCTGTTTACAGGAAACGGCGAAAATTCTTTTTTGACTTGGCCATGTCCTACAAATAGTAAGGAACTGAATTGGTTTTGATTTTGTTTCGTATATATCTATGATTTTAAAGCTGATGTCTTCTTGAATAGTGGACAACCCATTCCAAAAGTGGAATACACCAAGGAGGAGATCAGAACCTGGTAATTTTTTACAGCTTTTTCGAATTGGAAAGTCCTTGATTCAGCCATGTGATTTTTTAGGGGCACTGTTTTTCGCGAGCTTCAAAGACTCTATCAGGTATACGCCTGCAAGGAATACCTGGACAACTGGCCATTGTTGGTCGAATGTTGTGGGTACAGAGAAGATAACATTCCCCAGCTCCAAGATCTCAATGTTTTCCTCAAGCGTAAGAGACCAAAAATACATAAATCTGAAGATGTTCTTCGAAATGAGTTTCAAATTCCAAGGTGAAAATTTGTAGGGAAGACTGGCTTCACACTTCGACCAGTTGCTGGATACCTGTCGCCGAGGGACTTCCTCGCGGGTTTGGCTTTTCGGGTTTTCCACTGTACTCAGTACATACGCCATTCTTCTGACCCCTTCTACACACCAGAACCGTAAGTCTTTTAATTTTGTGGGTGCCAAGTGCCAATATGAATCATGTGATTGTAAATGTGGTTTATTCTATAGCGACTGTTGCCATGAGCTCTTGGGTCACATGCCGTTGCTGGCAAACCAGTCCTTTGCCCAGTTTTCCCAAGAAATTGGGCTTGCGTCGCTGGGTGCTTCGGATGAAGAAGTCCAGAAAATTGCAACGGTGAGTTTTAAATGTTCTTTGAATTATGAAATTCAATTCGAGTGAGTTTTGAACTGGTTGCGTATTTTTGCAGTGCTACTTTTTCACTGTGGAATTCGGTCTATGTAAGGAAGGAGAGGTCCTCAAGGTCTACGGAGCTGGACTCCTTTCCTCCGTTGCCGAATTGAAGCATGCCCTTGAAGCCAAGGAAAAAATCATGTACTTTGACCCGAATGTAACCTGCAAAGAAGAATGCATCATTACCTCGTATCAGAATCATTACTTCTTCACCGACTCCTTCGATGACGCCAAGGAGAAAATGAGGTACATATATTTGTGGGACCGGTTGTTGAAATTTGATTCTACTGGGACTGTGATTTTGAACTTGCAGGGCTTTTGCTGGCAAGATACAAAGGCCATTTGGGGTCAGGTACAATCCATACACTCAGAGCGTCGATATACTGAGCAATGCCCAGAAGATTGCTGCGCTGGTATCCGAGCTTCGGGGCGATTTGTGCATTGTGCGAAATGCGCTGAAAAAGATTCATGAGCAGGACGAGACGGTGGATGTGGAAAGGATTGCCCATATGCTTCAGGATGGGATTCATATCGAAAGTTCTCAAGATCAAAATGACCAATAACTATACTATTTGTCCATCAACAACCATTGACGATGGGGCCAAAACGGGATCAAAGGATGAAAGCAACTGAATTGTAGAATATTTGCATTGCAATGTAGCCAAACCAATTTTATCTTATCAGTCATTTAGAATGTTCAAATCTCGAATAAACTGTTAATGTGACATTAACTGAAGGAAATTATGAAATTGCTTATGCTGTTTAGTCGCCATATTTACAGTTCCTCTATAACGCAAGTGTGAGGCAAACCTAGACCCTACAGAGTACAGAGTTCCTTGATGGGCGCCAGCGTTTAAAATGCACAGAACGTAAACAGCAGATTTTGCCGGAGATTCGGCAAATGCGAACTCGAATAATTTGCACGGGCATGAAATATTTAAGCACGACGGTGAACGGTGAAGTTTTGGTTGCAAAATCAGTTTAAATAGTGTTGAAAATTACCAGTTTTTGTCAGAAGATTTTCAACAATGCTACGCGTCATTAGCAAGAACGCAGTAGACTTACAGACTGAAATTATGGCAGTATTAAGCCTGTCAATTTGAAGAACGGATCTCGAAGAAAATTCTCATAAAAATTCTACATGAAATCGTGAAGGTCTGGTTGAATCTTCTTGGAACCTTCTAAAAGGTGAGTTGAATCTAGAATATATCCAATGTTATATGTCTCATTGTACATATGGGCTTCATCTGTGATCTTTTTTTAGATGGCCAATGTTGTGAAAAATTACGAGAAGTTCTTCACCGGAGCTACAACATCGAAAACTTTCATGAACAATTACAACTTTTCGAGGTTGGAACACACATCGCTGGCGCATACATTTGTATTGGAAGGTAGCTTAACGTCCATGTCAGTCGACCCAAGCGGAACATAGTAAGTTGTACTTTGGGGATTGCAATGGCATTTAGGTTAGACGGATTTTTGATTTTGTCTTTTTGTGTTTCAGTCTTCTTGGCGGGAGTGAAACTGGTAATGTCGTACTATATGATATCGCTAGGATAAGCAAATCCGTGAACTGCCAAGGAACAATCAGTTTGGCAAGAGCATTTCCAAGTAAGAGAACTTTCTAAAGCCCTTGAAGTGTTGCATTGTTTCTAATTAAAAATGTTTCAGATAAACCGTCTCCATCTCCTATGGACGTGAATTGGTTTCCTGGTAACGAAGGTCTGTTTTCCACTCTTAGCTGCGGAACCATCAAACTTTACGGTATGGCATATAAAATGAATATGATTCTGTATTATTCGGGCGTCGTGTAATGTGATCGTGATTGTGATCCTGGTTTTAGATGCAAATCGTGAAAGCGATGATCCGATAGATGTTATTGATACTGGAACTAACAGTAAGCAAGGCACCAGATCCAGTCTTTATGAGCATCATCCGTCAAATAACGCTCACATAATTTGTAAGTTTCGAATTAAGTTTTGACGTTCAGGAAAATGCTTCTTTTCGGGGTGAAGAAGAATTTTTTTCAGGTATGTCTGACTGTGAAATCCGTATGTACGACTTGCGAGTGGGCCATTTTGTTCAAACGCTGCAGCTTCCTTCGAAGGCGAGAAGGTTCAACAGGATAGCTATCAATAAAGAATCTCCATATTCATTAGCTGCTGCCATGACTGCTAAACATTCTAGTGTCGGAGAGAGTTATGTTATTGAGTATGACGGCAGAAACTGGAACCATTCGCTCAGAGCCTATAACGATAAAACTTCGTCTGGATCTAAGTCAAGTAAGTAACTTTTGAGAGTGGTAGGCTAAGTCTCCGAAAATGTAAGGCAGTGTGCTCTAATGTAAGTTAATTTCACTTTTAGAGAGAAAACTAGAGTCTGAGTTTGCCCATACCAGAGTGGTTTCGTTCTTGAAATACACTAGTGATGGTCAGCATTTAATCTCGCATGACATGGACGGGGTGATCAAGAAGTGGTGTACCAACCGAGGATCAGTCAGTAGTGTTGCTTCTGTACCTGGCAGGATTTTGTACAACCCGAACGTACCTTCGATGGCTGTTATTGAAACGAACCCTATGGTTATTGCGGCGCCTAGGAAAGACGGAATCTACTTGATAGACATCGACAATCGACGTGCAATTTTACACCTGAAGGGGCATGTTTCTCCCATTACTGACATGGCATTCGATCCTGCATTTAATCGTCTATACAGTGTCGGGAAAGAAAATATGCTTCTTGTGTGGGAGAGTCTAGGTACTGCAACTCATGATTTAGAATCAGTGAAAGGAGCGTCTAGAATGATACAGACTAAAGTGTTATTTGATAACGACTCTTCCGATGAGTCAGATGTAGATCCATTGTTCAACAGTGCCGCTTCGAGATAACGACACATTCGATGACTGCGCTTTTATGGTTTGTGAAAGGTGTGGCATTACACTGTATGCTTTCTCTATTTGTACTGATATTGAGATTCTAATTCAGGTTACATGTATATTTGAGACTTTGTACCAAAAAACCACATTTTCGTTATTATTGTTATTTTCCGAAAAACGAAATATAAAAAACGTGCAATCTAACGCCTTGAAACGGTAATCTCACTATGCATGCGTATTAACTTAAATCAACGAGGATACTTATCGATCACAAGCAAAATAGAAATTCAAATGAATGATTAAGCTTCTGCAGTATCCATCTCTGCATCTTGATCTTTATCCCCATCGTAAAATTCATTCGCTGGTTCAATTTTCTTGTCCTCTTCTTGCTGGGAAATCCGTTCATCTGGATTAGGTTCTTCAATTTGTTCCAAACTTAACGCATCGGGCGGTACGTCTTGCATTTGCACGCTAAAGCGAATACACACCGAAAAGTTTGATATGTGGTACTATCACATGATACAGAGAAGAATAAGAAAAACGTCGAACTAACCTGGGTGCGTGTTGCAACATCTTCAGACTGTCACAAGCATGCTTAACGATAAGATCTAAATACTGCTTGGAGTTAGCATTTTCTTGCCTCGTCACGAACTCTGGGTGTAACGTGAAGTCCGGGGCGAAGTATTCAAAATATTCTGAAATTTTTACAAATGACAAAATTAACTATAAGCTCTGCGTCTTCAGAATGGAAATCTGAAATTCTAAACCTACCTGTGTAAGGTAATTCATTATTGATGCTCTCGTCCACTAACAAGGATGTTTCATAGGTCCAACAACGAGCGACGTTCCTAACAGTGTACCCACCTCCACCAAGAACTAACAAAGGTACGCCCAGTTCTTTAACGAATTTTACACATTCCCTGGTAGGAGGAAAAGAAATGTGCTTTAACTTTGCTCGAAACACTAAATTTTCAAAAGAACACTCTAAATTACATACCCATGTCCCCGAGTAGTCAAGCTGAAACAGCCTAAGCGATCATTGGCCAGGGAATCGGCTCCACACTGCAATACAATTGCTGTAGGACGATAGAATTCCATGACGCTCTGAAACATTACGGAAATCTCTTTAAAAATAAGAAATTGAATTTCGAATGATATTAAACTGAAAAAACAGTGAGTCTCACCTGGATGACTGGCTTAAAAATTTGTACATAACTCTGGTCATCAATGCCTTCCTTCAAAGGTACATTCAATGAATAGTATCTTCCACTTTCAGCTCCAATTTCATACATGTCCCCTATACGAAAATGCGGTTAGAAAAACTCTTACGGTACGAATACAAAACGTGTTTTTTAAGCATGTAGTACCTGTGCCAGGAAAGAAATAGTTGCCATACTTATGGAAGGATACAGTCATAACACGATCTGTTAGATAAAATGCTTCTTGAACACCATCTCCGTGGTGTATGTCGATATCAATGTATAAAACTCGAGGATGATACCTGTGAACGATAAAAATTAATTTAAAACATTAAAACCTATTTAGATAACAGAAATAGTTCTCCACGTACTTCAGCAATTCAAGTATAGCAATGACGATGTCATTAACGTAGCAAAATCCCGATGCTTCAGTTTTCTTAGCATGATGCAAACCACCGGACCAGTTAACGGCAATGTCACAGCAATCGTTGTTCAATTTTACAGCTCCTTCTAAAGAAGCTCCAGTGTACATTGAACAAAAGTCGAACAATCCGTCGAAAACAGGGCTAAAATTACAAAGAACACAATAATTTCTACAAACCTTCCGTAATGAATTCATCAGGAGCCTGAACAAGAACTCACCAGTCATCGCCGACATTGTACACGCTCAAACTTTTGGTGAATCCTTGAATATTTTGCGGGGTGACCCTTTGCAGGAATTCAATGTAATCTTCGGCATGGAATCGACACATATCGTGAGTACTTGCTCGATATGGTCTGTATAACTGCATTTTCTTGTATAATCCATAGTTGATGACCAAACTATGTGTCACAGCAAGCCGGTGAGGTTTCATCGGATGTCCAGGGCCTGAAATTACAAGAAAAAACGTTACTTACAACTGCAAGACTATTTTTTTCATATTAAGTTTCAAGACATTCAATCATTAGAAGACTTACCATAGTGGAAGTTCCCGACTTCCGAATCGTAGAAATACGCTACTACCGGCTTGTTGTGGCTACTTGATGTGCTCATTTTGACACAGGTTTCAACACTGAATAACTATTTCATGTTTTAAAAACAATCAACAATACCAAACCGGAATAAAATATAAAACAATCCCAAAAACTGTTCGTCAACAACTAAACTTCACAACTCTCAAAAACTTCGAAGACTTTTGGGCATCCAGTTGTTCAACCAGTGATAAATATTGCACAATTGAGTTGGTCACCAATCAAAACGCTATTATCTCATCAATTACAATTAATTAACTTCAAATCTAATATCAGATACAAAATAAATACAAGCAATTGGCATGTTGCAAAAAGCCGAATAATATCCTACATGAATACAAACGCACACGAGACGCTCGTCTGCTCTCCTCGTCTTGATCTCACGCATCTTCCTAGGGGTTTCGGTTGGATCGTACTGTATCGCCCAAGCCTTTGTTATGGTGGAAATCGGGTCCAATTGAGCCGATGAAACAAGTTTTCGGGCATCGAAAATGAAGGGACAAAATTTCTTGTTTTAAACAACGTGCTTTAATCCTTCACAAATCACTTCTTGAAAGGCTATTCAAGAATATGCAGTTCAGAAGTTACCAAACACACGATAGCAAGACATCAATAAAACTATGAAATGACCCTAATACTACTGCGTTGGCACAGGTGGCTGTTCAGTAGGTACATCAAGGGGTTTTCCTCCAGTCTGGGAAAGATGTTTTATCACGTCTATCCAATTATGTCCTCTAATTAATTCTCCTTTGTTGTCCATTCGGTTCCATGCTCGTCGCTTCTGACTCTTGGTCATCTGCTCCTGCTTTGTGCCTTTTGACTTTCCATCGCCTTCCTCATGATGCTCCTACGTCAAGGAATTCAGTCAGAATGTTTTAGACAGAAACGAAGAAAAACTATACATTCGATGCAACAACAAGTTTACCCTTGCTTCTGAGTCTTTGTCACCAGTACCATCATCGATCTTCAAAGTGGATATCTCAGGTGGTTCGGCAGACTGCATAATATCTGTCAGACCATCACGGGCCCATTCAAATAAGGTGTACACTTGTGGATCACCAACGTACTTCTGAGCTTCTTCATTCAGAGCTGCTAACATGGCTGACTTTGCAGCATTTGATCTGTAAGATGAAAACACATATCGACATTTGTAGATAAATTGTACAAACTTCAGATTCACGGAAATAATTCTGCCCTCACAGCAACTCACATATGATTATTGTAGAATGCATTAAAATTAATGTTAGGCACAACTTGAGGGTAGTCCGGGGGCCATGACACTTCCAGAAGAAAAGAAGTCTTGTCTCCGTCTTCTCCAAACTGCAAAAGAGATTACATAACTTAAAGTTAGGTTTCGAAAGGCAAAGGCAGGTACTTTTTTGTGGAATTGAATCGGATTTGAAGAAGTTACCTTGTACTGAAAAGTGGTATCGTTAATCTGATGGAAACATGGGTCACCCTCGTAGATTGACTGCAGCACTTCGATCTCGGTAGTCTGGTCTTCGTTGGCCATAGTTAATGCCGGGCCTGTCAGCCACTATTTAGATGTTAGTTATGTCTAGTTTGATTTCAGGACACAAAGCTGTAACAGCAGCCAACACTTGGTTCAGCCTTGGTCGTCGTCTGTCAGCTTGGCAAATGGAGCATTTTTCTGAAATTGTGGCTTAATATCTGAGGGTTACAAATGAGTAAACTTGATAACAAGTTTCAGATCGATTAAATACATGAAATAGAATACTAATTTTGCAATTCTATCGAACTTCAGCGTTCACACCGGTTGGAAAAACAGCAAGACATGTGTTTATGTTCTTCAGATAGCATAATTTTCTTACCGACAAAGTCGAAAATTCCTACGAATATTGCTGATTCACATTGTATAATTAAAATAAAACCAAGCTTTGTTGTTACAGCCTTAAGGACATCTTTCCTCGTTCACAGGACACATTTTTGTCAAGGTGACATTCGAATTTTTAGCCATCTAAAGTCCCGATATATCAGAAAGGAGAAGAAACTCATTTTCGATGTCAGCATTCATTGACAGTCCAATTGTCGGTTAGGAATTTTCTTGCTAACGTTCTGAAACTTACCAGATGCGAAATGCGAGGCCTGAATTTGTTGTGGATACCCGACTCTGGAAACGTTCTGGTAACAATTACGCTTCAGCACTTTCCCTCCAGCAAAGTTTCTAGTCCAATAGAGCTGCGGGAGATAGGAAAGGTTCGTAAAAGTTAACAATGACAATAATTCAGGAGCTCCTCTGGCCTTACTTGAAGCAATAGCTTTCCGGCCATGGATGGAACCGCTAAGCTTTTTAATGTAGTTTGAAAAGCATTAAGATTCCAAGCTCGGTCTGCCAAGCTTTCAGAATCTGTATGTCGTTTCCATTATCCATTACTGACATTAGAGCCTAGACATTAGAGCCTAAAGTTGTTGATGACTACGAACCAGAATTCATATGTTCGCCGCCAAAGTTTGAATTTAGCCGGACGACTGCTATCATTGTTAGTAGTGACGAGTTACGGAATGCTCACAAGAGGGCGGAGTTTGAAGATTCTTACGCGCTGCAGCCTGCCTTTGTTTAATCGCTCGGTAGGAATTGCGCAGGAAGAAACACGGAACTTTCGGTTCAGCCGTTCTTCAAACATTAAGTTTTGTAATGTTGGTAATTTTTTAGCCAGTCTCTGAAATTGAAACATCGCTCTGATCTCGTCGTCTTGAAGACCATACTGGACACCTCAACCTGATTTGTGCACCAAACAACATTCAACAGTAAGTTTCGTTTAATCAGCCGGTAATTAGTGAATAATTGGGACAAGTTAGAACTTGAATACGCACATCCGGCCATAATAGTCGATAAACGTGGTTCTGGTTTTCATTCTGAGAGGGAATGCACATAATACGTTAGTGGATAGTGCCAGCGATATTCTCAACCGAATTTCAGTACTAAAATCAGTAAACTACTGGGACCTTAAGTTCCATTTTTTGTGGATTTGAAAGCGTTTGATATCGACTAAGCTTGATTTTAACTCGGGTTGCAGTTTCTGTCTTGAAGTAGTTCTGAAATATTCGATGGTATCCAGCTAGTATAATCATTTTGCATATGAATATCATGTTTAGATCCCAACGTCCTCCAAACCAGAAACTGTAGGTATGGCGAAGCATCGAATGTCCTGTAATTTTGACCATTCAGCTAGTGCTTTTTACTCGGGCAAAGCTAGACCATCGATCTGCGAAATTTTCCGTTTTCGTTGGGGAAGTTAACTACACGATCAGCAAAAACTAGCACGTAGCGGTCATACTGAAGTTTTTAAGGAAGAAGCCAACTAGTTATAGAATCATGTGGAAGACGTCTAATAGGATTCTTTTTGTCATCTGAATTTCATAGCCAGGTTAATTTCAGCTATTGGCTTGCTGGCTCCTGTCACTAATTCTCGCTGTTGGAAGTGTTTTAAATATAATCGTATGCGTTCCCGCTCAGACAGTAAACCTTGAACCAGAGGAAGCAGTTGATACTGAGGAGCTTGACAATAATAAAGACTTCCATCAATCAATCAGATCATGCATCTTGCTGTGCAGCAGTTGAACATTTCATAAACTGTAGATTTTTATTACACCAGGAAATGTCGCCACAAGGGGGAGCTGGTAACAACGCTGGACCACCGGTTGATGTTCAAAGGGACCCATCTGAGCAGCTTATTTGGTGGCACACGGTTGACGTCATGACTCGCAGACAAATCCTACAAGACATGCTGGAAGCTATCTTCCACGCTCTGAAATGCAACTTTGATGAAAAATCTAGAGTGTATCCAATAAAAGTAAGTTTGGTCTTCTCAGAGACCGGCCCATAAGTGTAATCTGTTACTGATGCTAATTGGCTTTCCCTGAATTGACAGTGTACACGACCGGATTGCGACTCTACAAGAATTACGGTGGCGCATGTGGTCAAGTGTCTTCTAGGTTCGCAATGTACCTTCGAAAACTGTATTCCATTTCGCGTGGTACTTAATCATAGCCAGAACTGCAAGGAGACTACGACGGATGCTCCATATGCCTGCTGGCTCTGTGGACCTTTTCACAAGCAGAAACATCAACTGAATTCAGCACTCGAGAAATGTAAGCAGTACGGCATCAGGGACTGTAAAGTTGTCATGCACGATTTCAACAAAGATCTGTGTCCACTGGCCAGTGTCCAGCAAAATATGAGCAAGCAGTAGTGCCATGCGTTGGACGAGCTCGTTCATTTAGAGTTAGGAAGGTAATTATTGATTTTAGATATTCAGAACAGCCTTTGGAGTCTAAGCAAGCAAATTTCGAATCTTAATTGCCATGCGTCCCTATTTCTTGAAAACATAGTTGTTTATGCTCATAGTTTGTTGTTTGTATGGTTACCTGCTGTTTTCATTTTCCCGATCCTTACAGTTTGTTCAATTTGATCATGATAGCTGATTTAATTCGATTTTATTTCATTGACTTTATTGTCAGGCACCATTCAGGCTTAAGCTGATATTCAAGGTATGACATTTATCTCTAGTTTAGTTTAGAGAAGAAGCTATTCAGACCAGTTAGGGCTCTAGTTAATGTTCCTTTCACAAGTTCAAAAACAACCGAAAAGTGTGAAAAACTGTGTAATCAGATACAATCCTGACAACTATAAAATAAAGTTGAACTAAACTAAAAGTACCGGCTATATACCAAACGATGTTACGCTATTTCTATAGTAACTACTTACACTTAAATTTCCTAGTTTCTATTGCAACCACAGTTATTCTGTTGTAGGACTTCCAAGTATCTGTGAAAATTTCCTTAATGTTCAGATGGAGGTTCCATTATATTCATAGTTTCTATCTTGATACTGCTTTATTTAGGTTAGTTACTAGCTTTCAAAGCCTTTTACTTTTATAACATCGATACTGTTGATACGATTGTTCATTGCTTATTACCGTATATTGGAAACTCTTTGGGTAAATTCTTTTTTAACGTACACTCTTGTCGTAAACGAGATTTATAATAAAGTTGGAAACGCAGCAAGCTCCTCGGTTTAGCTGTAGAACATGACACTTTGAAAACAATAGTTTGATTATAGTCCAGAGGTCTCGTATTTCGCTTGGGATTCTAGCGTGTTACAACTATTCAATCAATCTGACATTTTGTTGAGAGGATTCCCAACGTTACTGGTCATAAGAGCCGTGGTTACAAGACTTCCAGGCTACATATATATATATGTATATTCGATCCGATTAATACCGTCGTGAGACTGCTGGAACATGGCTGATAAAATATTCATGCAAAAATTCAGATTTATGGAGCTTCTGTTCTCATGGAGCCTGTATCGGATCGAAGAGTTCAGATATTCGGGTTATTTACTTCAAACAACGAGGCCGTCCATCAGTGCAGTTTATGAAGCAGCAAGTATGAACAGATTGATCTTGGTTAGCTTCATTTTAGTAGTTGCAGTTGAATTTACGGAACCAGCACAACTTGCTCACAAGCGAAATATAACCAACGTCAGCAAATTCAAAAAGCCCAAAGGTAACCGCCATTGGGAAGCGTAAGTAAACATGACATGTTACACGTACGCGCATATTGAGCTGGAACGTGGCTGCACTAACACGCCGCAAAAACGTTCATCTTTATATCCTGTTTCCAGATGGCGTTTCCGGTCGGTAGCCGAAAACGATACTGAGAAATTCCTGTTCGATTCGTACCTCAAAATGGTGCCGACAGAGTAAGTTGAACCTGAGCTCAATTTTTAAATTCTTTAAACTACTGTTATGCTAAATGCGTGAATTGTACTGATTTTTAGCTGTGTCACTATAATATGGGACTCGTTTAGCGAATCATGGCTGCGGAAATTGGCGTTTTGCTCGGAGAATTCAACTACCTGTCCATATAAGTTTGTGATCAGATATGAGGGTAA
This sequence comes from Sphaeridia pumilis, assembly GCA_034698345.1. Lineage (NCBI taxonomy): Eukaryota > Metazoa > Arthropoda > Collembola > Symphypleona > Sminthurididae > Sphaeridia > Sphaeridia pumilis. The sequence goes on from JAQGBJ010000070.1 coordinate 63,297, forward strand.
GAACTAATTATGTACACGGAATTCTGATTGACAGTAGTCAGCTGGATAAGCTCTTGAATGACTTCAGGTGGAAATGTGTCAACACCAGTTGCACGAGCCTTGAAAGCTGGCCATGCAACTCAATGCGGCGGATACATGATTTTGCTAAAGGATCTTGATGCCACTTTAGAACTTCTGCATTTTGGTGACGACTTCAGAACCATAAACACAAGAGCCAAGTAAGTTGACAAGTTCTACAAAGGATGCTAATCCGTTGATGATTTGACACTTGATCAATCTGGATCTGGAGTACTTGCAGATTCTTGATATGGTACCAGAGAAGAAACTTGACTTTTGAGCGAGATGCCATTTGGCAAAAGATCACAAACATGGTATTTTTCAATCGAACCATTAACACTCGGACAAGGTAAAGTTATAATCGGATGACAGCTTTTTGGTTGGTTGCTTTATTCAGGAGGCGACACCTTTTTCTCTGCAGACGGCTATCAATGACAATATTTCAAAAGAAATGGCCTCCACCTACTTCAGACTTGGTGTATTCCCTAGACAACTTGCGTCCCATAAACTTTCTGCAACAAGGAAAATGGGTGTCAGCCAAAGGCCACAACGTCAGCTGGTTCAGTGACATTACGCGGGATTTGAAGGGAATATCGCTTCGGATTCTTGTCATTGAACATCCGCCTGCAGTGATCAAATGGCCCGAAGATGACGTAAGCTTATTGTGTGACACTTATCAAACTTCCAGGCATCTCGTTGAGGTACTTTTGATGGATAAATTTGTGTTTTTGTTTAGGAACGTCAATACGGAGGCACAGACATCGAACTCGTAAAGGCGCTGGAGAAAATCATGAACTTCAAACGAGAATATTTGAGCCCAATCGTAACGAGTCCAGACGGAGAAATCGTTTTTCAGCCCAACGACTTTCTCTCGTCGTTGCTCCCACTGATCGAAGGTCGGGCAGACGTTGCTGTAGGTTCATTATTCATTCTTCCCGACTACTTGGATTTTGTCGATTGGAGTGTGCCGCTAGACATTGCCTGCACTTCTTTTCTCGTTCCGAACCCGTTACCTCGACCAAGGTACCTCGCCTTGATTTTGCCATTCAACGTCCGACTCTGGCTCGTCGTAGGGGCAATTTGCTTTGTCCTTGCCCCGCTCATCCTCTACGGAATCAGCAAGCCACAAATGCACCGGGGTGAATTCCCTCATTTCAGGTCTCGACGCAAAGTGATAATGACGTCCTTCCAGATAATGAGCCAAGTGGCTATGCACTTATGGCCTAGGTACTGGTCAGTCCGACTCTTTATCGGCTGGTACTGGCTTTTTACGCTTCTCATCACGTTGGCCTACAAAGGAGCCATGGTTTCCTTCCTAACAATTCCACTCTTCGAGCAGCCCATCGACAACGTAGATCAATTGGCCAAGTCGAAGTTTCAGCTGGGCGGTTGGGGATCTGAGCTTCAAAGCATTTTTTCTCGGTTCGCAGCAAACCATTCCAAAAGACAGCAAGACCTTGCTCAACGGTATCATGTGAGTTGATGGAATACATGCAATTTCGCAGTCAAATCTATACGTCTGAAGTAAGCTCGGGTGGGATTTTGTGGGAAAATGAAATGTAGCTTTCACTTCGTTTCTGCAAACCAATTTCTTTTTGTAATTGACCTGCCAATTTACTGCCTCATTTCCGTATCCTCCCACAAGGTAACTTTTTTCCCTGACTGAAAAGCGCGTGGTGACCGTATAGGTATTCACGCAATTTCATGATTTCTTGCTCCCGCCAACATGAAAAGTGTACACATTTTCGCCTTCTTTTTTGTTGACAAAAGTAAGAGGACCTCCTTTTCTTTTGTTGCAAATAATGGTGATTTTGGTTTGTGAGGCCTGATTCAGAGAGCAGAACACAAAGTCGACGAAAGGAGCTTTCTATTTTACGATGATCCATGTTCGACTTCCGTATAAAACTTTCCCTCCGAATGGGTTTTCGAATTTCTCCGACCTGCAGTTGTTAGACTTTGACGAACCTCGATTCATAGAATTTTGCCACTTTTATTTTATGACCAGAATTAAGCCGTGAATATGCCAATATATCTACAGACCAAGTTTTTGTGAAGGTTGCATCGCGAGATTTAGAAACTATCTGACTGATAGTTACTCCGTTGGTTGAATACTGGAATCAGGCAGGTTTCTATACTTCCACCACCACCCACACTTGGGACCTTTATGGCTCAAATTAATGACTTTTCCAAAAGCCAATGTTAGAATCTCTATGGGAGATCACAACTGCTGCACAATTCTTTCGGAGATGCTTTTTATGAAACGGTTTATCTTGGTCTATTCTCCATGGGGGTTTTGTCTACTCATCAAGCAGCATAGTTAACGTTTTGCTTTTGTTCATCTCGAAGAAGGCAAAAAGTTTTTGTTGGTGGTATTTAAATTTTGCCAAGACTTTCACCCATTTAGCTGACAGGGAACAGCTTAAAGTTTTTGTTTCGTTTTATGCAATTCTTGAGTCTCTTCTCCCTCTCGCCATTCTTCCATCTATAAGCTCTTGTTCTTCTTGAGCAACTTTCTTCAACTTTCCCCACACGCACGGACGTCAAAAGCCGAAACCGGAATGAATTCCACGGCATGATCCGTACATGGCTGAAAATGTTAATGAGGTTTTGAATATGAAATGGTCTTGTATTGTGTTCCCGCAGGTCCTCGAAGACGTCAACGAGGGAATTAGCAGAGTGGCAGATGGTAAATTCGCCCTCTTTGAAAACTTGAGGTTCCTGAAATTTGTACGACAAACGCGGAATCTGTCAAACCAAGGAGTGCCGTCAATGAGAACAATGAAACAATGCGTCGTGCCTGTACATATGGGGATCGCGTATCAGAAAAATTCGCCATTGACGCACACCATCAACAGGTACGTTCCGTCATTTGAACGTTTTTCTAGAAACTCGGTGACTTGGTGCACTGTTTGCCCAATGAATTTGGAAGGAACGAAAAGTGTATAAGGACTTGCCGAGTCTAAAATGAACATTTTAGCTGCGACACTTTTGGTGAGGAGTATTTGCAGAGCTCTTGAAGCGTGTTGAAAGGATGACTGAGACTGTTTGTACAGGAAGGGAATGGAGAAAGTTATGTAGCGAAAAGACGTTGCAAGAAAAACATTTGCTGCCCAAGTCTGTAAACAAGCGTATAAAAATATACTTGTTCAATTTGCAATTCTCACGTTCCTGGGTGATTCTAGATTGGTTATTGAGCTGTAAAAAGTATACGAAAGATACCGGAGAGGGGCGGCGGCGGCGGAAGTGACAAACCAAGCTCTTCGATACACAGACATTAATGATTTCCCCAAAGAAATGCGAAACTGTATGGCGGGAAGGAATTTTTGCAGTAAAAAGCAGGTGCTGAGACTCTATTTGGATTAATGTTTATGTTTGTGTGTTTTAGTCATATTCGCCGGTTTGCTGAATCGGGCCTGATGAAGAAATGGAGCGCCAGACTGGTTCAACGAACCCGGGATTCCAATCGGGCTAATGAAGCCCAAGCCAATGCCCAAGACGAACCAGGTGGCGGTGAAAGCGGCGGCGATGATGAAGGCGGAGGTGACTCGGCAACGTCCCATCGAGGTCCTCGCGTACTGAGCTTGGCAGATTTGCAGGTAAAAGATTGGGAAGAGACATGTGGTCCGTCAGGTCGGGATTTGGCTTTTAGTATTTTGTGTATTCTGATATTATACTGACTTCCGGTCGCCGGCTTGACAGGGTTTCCGGTTACTAAATTATATCGACATTTACAGTAGGTAGCGAAGGTAACTGGGCTCTGTGTGATTAATAGCTTGTAGTAGTAACTAGCAAATTGTGGGAACACATAATATGAAGCTTTACATGAAGCGGAAATTGTTATAGCGGTTAAATAGCGCTTGATTTCGTTTGTCGATCAATTGATTCCATGCCCACCAGGAAGGTTTATATTGATTCGACGATAAAAATTCCAAATAGCTGTTTCCGGGTTTGTGCAGAACAGGAACATGGGTGGCCAAGTGTTTTTCTGGGTGCGGAATCAGCGAAATCGTGCGGCGGTTTATAGAGTAATGGTGGTGTAAAATTGAACTGGCTTTGACAGTTACATATAGCACTTGAAAATATCTAGGACAAGTGGGAATGAAACTATGAAGCTGGATTTTGGAATGGTGCGTAAAATGCAACTTTTGTTTTTATAGGGTGCGGTTTACATGCTCTTCTTTGGACTTTTCGTCTCTGGTATAGCCTTTTTGGTGGAATTCTTCTGTCGACATGCGAAGATCAGCAAGTCAAATGTCGCATTCATCAAGAAGCTGGACTTGGCCCAGCTGAAATCAAACCACAAGTTGCAACTTCAGCAGAAACTTTTGCTCGAATACCAGGCTCAGCTTCAAAGCAAATTGCGCTATCCTCCGGTTTCAAAGAAAGTTAACAAGAGAAAGCTGAGGTCACAACTGCCGTTTCCGTATCTTGAGTAATCTGTATGGTTTAATGGTCTTAGTTGAAAAGAGCAACAACATTTGTGGAATTAACAAGGCTTAAGATACTCTGCCACTACTTACAAAGAGTAACTAGAATTTCAAGGACTAGGTTCACTACTACTGTTACTACTACTACTCACATTACGTATATTACACAACACATGTACATGTGCACAAATTGTAGTAATTGCCTTGCATTTCTCCAAGGACTAGACTTTTTGGTTGCCTTAGGATAGAAATTAAGGTAATAGAAGAAGTTGACTGAGGTTTTGAAACTGTGTGCACACGTGCAGACTTGTAATATTACACCAAGTTCACTAACGGAGCGTCTATTTGGCTTCGATAAAAGCTAGAGATTGTACATTAGAGGAAATTTAAACATAATGTCGAAAATATCACCTTAAATCTAGAAGACCAAAGTTTTATCATGTAAAGTCTAGAATGAGATCTTATAGTGTTGAGATTCTGGAGAGCAAGTCAAGATCCTACTGTATCTATGCATCCAACTTGTTCTTGAGGTTTATGAAAGTTGTGCTCATCTGAACCTGAAGTAATAAAATTGCATGATCCCTGTATATACTTATATCGAAGGTTCCTGTGTAATATTGTAGCAAGTTTTTGTTGGATATATACTTTTGAGATGTGTGGTGTATCAAAGAAATTCTTTGACGACAATGACGACAGCGGCTTCAGGCCAAAGTTGATGGCGTTGGACAAAGTTGGCTGACGGTTTAGTACATGTAGTTGTTGTGTGTATGGTGTTAATTTGACGTGGTCGTGAAAAGTCAAACTTGTACTGGGAAAGTAGGCGACTTGTTCCACTGAAGCACAACAGGGGGAGAAGCGTTATTGGATTGATGATTTGTTTCCGAGCTTTCTTCAGCGTTGTTATGCTGGGTTGGGGGTGCCGGTGAAGGAACTCGACTATTGTTTGAAGTTGCCGACTCCTTTATAACACTCTCAGATGCCGTTGTGGTGAGCGTCGTAGTTGTAATACTTGGGGGAATTCGACAGCTTGAGCTGGAAAGCGTGGGAGACTTGTTACGAAGCGCATTGTCAGCTGGTGTATAAATTGGCGAAATGTAATGCATCGAAGTGGTATCTTCCGATTCACTCACGGTCGCTAGTTCTAGATCGACTCTCCGCCTGCAGTCGCTACCGCAATTGTGCAAAGTGTAATGAAGGGGGATTTGAGACGTTAGCGGTTTGTGGATCAGGGACAAGCTTGTCGCTGATTTGGTACCAGAAGCGTTGCCGCCTGTGCAAGCACTGTTGCTGCTGCTCGGGTAGTACAAATTGTCTGCTGATGGGGTTGGTCGAAACACTCGTCCATTGGCGTATCTGCTGGTGCGTCCATTGGAGTCGTCCGTATTGGCACATGGGGAAATTCGGAGGCCTCCGTCCGATGAAGAAGAGGAGGGCATTCCAGGTTTCCTGAACTTGATTGAGATCCTGCCGTTTGTGGTGCTGAGAGACTGGTTGGCCAAGCTGGGAATAGTGTGACTTCGGCTCGCCGGGCTAAAAGGGTCCTTGGGGTCTGGAACGTTGATGCAGCCGCAAGTGAGCCAGGCGAAGAGGGAACATAGGGCATTTTTCATCGTAAAGCGAAATTCCTTCAAATGGTAGGCATAGAGCAGAGGGTTGAGGGCGGAGTTGGCGTGGGAGAGAATGATTGTGAAATCCATGAGACCAACTGGGATATTAATCGTGACAAAAGCCTATAGGAATAGAAAATTTTGTTTACAATTTTAGAATGTCCTTGTAGAGAAAAATAGTCGAATGCTTGTCATTCCATCGTCATTTTTGGAGTAGGCGGACGTGTTGGGGAGGTTTTGGGGTGTGAAGAAGAAAACAATATAGTACTGAATGAACGTATAAAGACTTGCCTGGATACAGTTGATGGTGTAGAGCGGCATCCAACAAATCATAAAGAAAAGCACGATAATGCCGAGCTTCTTGGCGGCCTTGGCTTCACGCCGCTTCTCGGTTTGCATGATCCGCAAGATTTGTGCGGTGCCACGCATTTCCGAATTGAGGGATCCAGAACGGCTCGTGGTGGAAAGTCGGCGACCCGCGGCGGGTATCAACGTTCCTTTTTGGCGAATCTACAAAAAAGGGATCGTGGAAACGCATTTATTCGATAATATATCATCACGATATTCCATCAAAATATTCGTGCGTAAATATTCTGCTGCCACAAAAACAAATTTTAGTAAAGCTCTTTTACCTTGATCAAAACCACATGGTAAATGTAGCCGTAGAAAGCAGCCATGAGCACAGCTGGAAAAATAATGGTGGCAAAGTACAAGAATACCAAGTAGTTGTAGTCCATGATGTGAACAAAGATACACTGACGTTGGGCCTGCCAACCTTTGTCATTGTACCAGCCGAGAAGTGGGAGGAAACCCAAGACGGCCCCAACCAGCCAACATGTCACAATTATTCCTGAAACGAGCAAAACACATTTCAAAACCACTTTCCCATTTTCAGCCGAGATTCTATGGCACTCTGATAATATTATATCATGAATCAATGCGTTCAATATTCTTGGGAACCGACCCTAGTGCGAACAGCAAGCAACACAACAAACTCAATCTTAGAGTGCCAATGTGTTTTTGTCAAATTGTGCGATTTTTTGGCAATCGTCTTTTTCGGCAATCATCACATGTCTGGGTCGTAACATAACCCTTTTTATTTCGGAGAAAAGCTTCTTCCATCTATGATGATACAGGGACACGAAGGGTGAAATAACATGCAAAAATTGCCCTGGTTCCATTCACAATGTTATTATCTGTTGAACATGGTTCATTTCTCTCTTTCAGCAATATATATATAGTGGGGAAAAACACGAAGAGAGGGAAAGGTCGGTTATCTGATGACTGTTTGCTCAAGGCATGACCGACTCTACGAGGGCAATTTGTAACCGTGTCGGTGAAAGCCTCCCGTGTCATATAGGCATGTTCCAGGAGCTTCCGGAAGATAATTTACGCAAGCTGCTTACTGCCACGCCAAACTTAACGTTTTTGCCATGTGTCAGATATAAGCAGTAGTACATCCACGAGCAGGGATCATCACGTCAAGATTTTTCAGGATGAAAATGTGACTTTCCGCATGCAACTTTCACCTTTCTGAGACGTCTTCTTCGACATCATTGGTAGTTTTTTTAAAAAAAAGGTCGGAAACCAAATAAAAGCCTTCCACCATTACTTGAACAGCTGTTTTCAAAAACTAGGGTGCAGAACTTTATGCTTGGCGTGTAGTGTGGTAAACTCACCGAATCTAATTACAGACTCGTGTAGAAGCAACATGGCAATCAGCTGAGCAATAATCAAGTGCGTAAATCAACTCCTGATTACGTTTGTTTAGGGCTATAAATTATTTGAATGGACCTTAAAAATGTTGCAGAGCAACAACACGCAAGGAAAAGTAGAACGCAGAGCAACTTTCCCCATTCATGACGAATCCTACCCTGACAATCGAAACAAAGTTGCGTCTAGTCTGGAACGTGTGTAAAGAAGCTGAATATGTAATGAGATGTAATCGCGGAATTTTAGCAGAGGGAAAGTGAATTTACTTTTGTCCGCTCCAGTCAGATCCCATTAATCACACTATGGTGAAATGAGGTTTTGGCGCGGGGATTGGACAGCACTTGGTGTTTGTAATGGGAATGGGCTTTGTTTATGTTTGACCTTTGACTCGACTTGTGTAGGCGTAAAACCGCATATAATTCAACTTGGGTTCGGTTGTGTGGACTGGTTTTGAAAATTGCGTAGAAGCCAAACTTGACAAAATGTTTGTGGCTTGGTACGTAATCGGAGGAACTTCCTCCAGGAGCAATGGTAGAATCGAAAACTAACAGGAGCTGGGAAATAATAATAATACGAGGCAAAACTTTGAAAAGTAGCACGTTGTGTAAGACTAGAAGAAAGTAAATTGGCCTCGTAGGGAGTTTCTGTTTCCATTTCGTCCGGGCTGACTGATGTATACATCCACGCCCTGGTCCCAGGTTTATCTTGCCAGAGAGATAAACGTCATTTCTCCTATTATCCCCAGGCGGTGATAGATTACTCACATGAACATCATTAAAACTGTACCAGAAGGATAATCAAGAGAGCCGCCGATCCAACTACCAGAGTATTACCTGGATCAACAACTTTTAGATATCAACCTCAGCGCCATTCAGTCGGTCAAAGGAGGACAAAACTTGAAAGTAACAAGACACTACCAGGTTATGAATTCTTTATGAACATGTTCCGACGCTAGTAGATTCGACGAGTTTAAGCTATCTGACACGACCGCAATGTAATTTATGGCCTGTGGACGAGAGATCCAAATTCATCTTGTTGAATCAAGCCTCAGGAGGCCTGGATTAGGTACGTTTCGAGACCTTGAAAAAACTTGTTTCAGTGTACTCTCTTTAGATTTTGTTTTTTCGCAAAAACAAAATTATGGGCGATGCTTATAACCAAGTCAAGTAAGAGTTGTCGATATTTTCGATTTGCCCAAACGCTAGAGCCGACAAAGCAATTTGTTTTCTTGCTTGAAGCTTCCTCGATCCCAGCAGAGTACAGTACAAGTTGTCTAAACTATTCAAAGAACCACCATTATTATTACTCAAGTAGCAGGCCACGTATTTGGTCATAGGCCTCCTACACTCTTTATATAACAAGATGCAATGTTGCAAAAACAAGAAGCGACCAAAACATCCAGCTTCAATCACATGGAATAAAGAATTGTTTTGTGCACAAAAACTTGCATAGCGTAGGTGTCTTCCAGAATTATTTGATGAACGCACAACAACACACACAAGTCAAGTATTTACTGTCAACCCCAATGGCAAATTCCAATAAGGATTCTGCCAGCCCTTTGAGTTAATATCGTACTTCCTGTTGTCAGCCGACCTTGAGGAATGTTGAACTTGAACCCTACAAATATGGCGACTGACTCCTTTAATAGTGTTTACGACTATGACCGACGACAATCAAGGTTATATAACAAGCTGTTCTCAAATGGCGTTCATTACCAGCTGATGAGGGAGATATTTACGAAATTCCTTGAATTCCGGAAGCGACGCAGGCAAAGTTGCGTAAAAGGAAGGCAGTTTCCCAAATATCAAAAACGTTAAATGTGTAATCGTCCCACTATTTTAGGACAAGTGACATTATCATGACACATCTCCTCCAAGAATATTGCCAAATTGCCTTAAGCTCAACTTGGCTTTGATGATGCATATTTTTTGAGGGTGGAACAAATAAACAAACTCCATCAATCCGCCCCCTTAAAGACGCAAATACTCGTCCGTCCCGTCCCACTTGTTTCTTGAGAATGTCAAGTGGAAGATAGAATTATGCGATCATGTCAAGTTGAAGATCACGGATTTCCATGAAAACTAGGTGAACACGGTTATCAGGAAGGAGACCTTTTGGAACCAGTTCAGAAACGCTAACAGCACCTACGCATTTTGACGGAAACATGAGCTTATTTGACAATTACATGTGTTTACTAGGAACTGCGGTATATACGTAAGAACCACGTATGACAAAACTCATTTTTCTTAACATCAACTGTCTGACGTTAAGAAGAAGAAGACTTGGAGTTTTACTCATTCCGACTGGCTGACTTTAGACGATTACGAAGTAGCCTATGTGGACGCTTGAGTGAATGAAACGGGAGTTTGCCGCAAACTATTTGGTAGAGACGGCGGAAATTTGAAATTCTATAGGTTTCTCGGTCGGCGAAGAAAGATTTGATTAATTGATGGAGCGGGCGTTAATATAAAAGAAGTACACAGCGACATGCTGTACATTAATAATGTGGTTCATTTAGTGTCAGACTACTATTGGAAAGGTTCAAGGTTTTATATTTGTTCTTTGACTTTGTGGATGGCATCCAGACCGAGGGACAAACGTGTCAAAAGTGACGCGTAATCTTTCTTGTACATCGTGTGATATATAAATATATATATGGTACAAGTCCTCCGGAAATTCTTTCCTCGGGAATCTTTCTAGAGATTGTGCTTCCGACAATGTTCAAAGTTTGCCTCACAGTAACCGCAATAACGTTTACATATACACAAAGAAAAAGAAACTGTTGGGCAACCAGAGCTTACTAACAACAAACGGGTCTTCATGTCCGTCAGCGGAAGCCAACAAGAAACATGCCGGAGACAAGAGGAAGGAAAGCAATTTACACTTTGGCCATTATCATCCCGGAGAAAGTATAACCACGTGCTGTTTAACTTTGTCAGACTACTCATGGTCGGTTAGATTCAATAGCATCTCCATAAGCTCCCATAAGGCACGTAAGCAACATAACTATCCTTTATCGCCATCAATCGCCGGCGATGGGCCTCCTTGTTCAAATCATTCGTTCCAGTAAGGGACTATAGTAATAAACCGGGAAACCCGATGTTGAGAGGAAGCTTTAGCTAGCGATTTTCAGCATTATATATTGTAATATGGAGAAAAAGATAAAACATTTGAACCGAAAAGACAATTTGGATGACCTTTGACCCATCTTAGTTGACCCAGGTCAACCATATTCAATAGTGAAGATGGTTGACCTGTGGGCTATCGATGGTGAAGGTCTCATGCTGA
>JAQGBJ010000071.1:0-74323 GCA_034698345.1 Sphaeridia pumilis
TTTTGACTTTTGGGTTCCTGACGTCAAAACTCGATTTCGGCTTTCGCGCTTATTAAAGGCCTGAATGGCTCACCATATTTTACTGTTCGTCCCCGGTGGCTTGTACTTGTATTTGACCGACGAGGAGAAAGTTTTTGAAGTCAGAGTCCAAGTGTGAATGTTAAAAGTTTGCGGTTGTGATCGATTAGAACCTCCTGGAGAAAACTTTTTTTTTTGATTGATTGATTTTTTTTTTGATTGAATTTTCTCCAGAGAGTTCAGTAAACTGGAACTGGAGCGAGCAAGTTGCAAATATTTGTCTTGTGTGTTTCCTGATGGGAATTCGAAGACACTCGATCATATGTTTCTCATAGCCAAACTTTGATGAGTTTTCACCAGGAAACCGAATCGGTTTGTGCAAACACCAAGCAAGAAATATGGGCGCCCAAAGGAAGAGAATCAATCATCGCCTTCAACTCTTTCCCCGACTTCCATAAATAATCTCAGCAACTTGGACTGACTGAAAGCCGTAGGACATGGTGTGTCGTGCCAAAATTGACAAGTTGTAGCCTATAACCAAGCTAAACCTACGCTATATAAATGGCATTTTTGCGAAAACTTGGTCTCTGGTTCCAAGTGGGACACGATCACGATGTTATCTTTCAAGTCGCTCGGAACTTCGTCACCACAATTTTTTTAAGCAATTTCACTTAAGCTCCTGTAGGGCGTAAGCGTCATCAGCAACAGGAGTTTTACAAGATTTTACGATTTACGATGAGGATTCAACTAGACGATGACAGTAGAAGAAGGCGTTTGATGTAAAATCTATGGCATTTTTACAGCTTGGGAGTTTGTTATGCAATGAAAAATGTGCTAACTCTGCAGTATGAACATGTGTTTAACCATAACTTTCGCAATTAAAGCTCAAGTTCAAGTATGATGACTAAAGACATGCTCAGTCAGCTGGCTCCAGCTTAAAGTTGAGTGTTGTTTCCTGCAGTCTTGATGACAAGTACGGCTGTAGGAGTTGTCACGAGCGAAGTTCTGAAACCACAAGTCCTACGAGGGAAAGCATAAGAAATTGGCGATATAAGTTTGTGTGTTTATTATTATTTTGCTAATGATGCATGGCTTTGAAAACATGTGCGGGAGAGAAACCACAAACTAGAAACTTTAGTGTTGAGTGACGGAGAATTTTTTGGTTAAAGCTCAAGCGTCTATGATTTGGAAGGATGCGCTGCTTATTTATAGAAGTGCGCGCGAGTGCTCATGAGCTGAAGCTGAACTGTTCAATTAGTCGATCGTTAGTTGCCGCTGGGAGAGGAACGAGTAACGGGAAAGGAAATGAACAGCAGCGTTTTCCTCATTTGCTCCTATTCCGGCTGTATTAAAATTATCTTTATCTTTTCCGGTCGCAGAATTCACAATAACTGACTGAAAGAAGGAGACTGACTGAGATTTGGAATGAATGACAGCGTTTGTGTCCTTGTAGCCAAAAGTTGGCGCTCGATTAGCGCTTGATTAGCGCTCAGTGTGGACTTCAGGCGCGTTTTGAACAGTAGGAACTTTCACTTCAGTGCCTGGAGTAAACTCAAGTCTCAAGTGCCATGGAGGCGATCGAAGCGCCGCTTGACAAGGTGAGTCTAGTCTGAACTTAAAATTAGCACTTGTCGAAATCTAATTGCATTTGCTATTTTTACAGGTAAACATTCCCTATGTGACTGCAGAAATAATTGTGGCAGTGAGCGGTGTGATTGGGAACGCTTTGGTCCTGTACGCCTTCTGCGCTAACCGAAGTCTGAGGAGACAGAGCCGAAATTACTACATTTTCAGCTTGGCGCTGGCTGACCTGTTGGTGGGCCTTATCGGGATTCCATTGGCCATTCTCACGAGCGTCGGTCTTCCGAAAAGTTTGAACTGGTGTCTGTTTTCGATATCAACTTTAGTGGTGCTGTGTACAATTTCGATTGTTTGCCTCGTTGGTGTTTCGGTGGATCGAATATGGGCAACTACGAACCCGGTTTCATATCATCGGCGGATGAATTCAACGATTTCTATCAGTAAGAAACATCCGAAAGAAAGGTACAACGGTTGCTATTGATTTTGATGTCAACTGGCTTTGGGATTGGTTGCAGGTGTGATTGGAGTCTGTTGGGTCGTTGGAGCTCTGGTGGGATTCATGCCGTTGATGGGCTGGTACAATGCCGAAGGTTGGCATCGGATTCAGCGATGTGAGTTTCGTCAGGTTGTCAGCTACTCGTACTTGGCGTTTCTGTACTTTGCCACTTGTCTTGTGCCGACGCTGATGCTTTGTGGTATTTACGGGTATATTTATCGTAATGTGATTTGGCGGGTAAGTTATTGGTGGAACTGCGGCTAGAATGGAATTGGATGAGATTGCAACAACTGTATTGGCTTGAAACTGTGTATTTAGATCCGAAGGAACAATGCCGCCAAGGCCTTGACGGCCAGATCGATAGAACGGCGGTCTTCTGATGTCGCTGCGGAGAAAATGGCACAGTTTAATAAGCTCAGGGAAGCCAGAACTGCAGCCAAGTTGGGGAGCATCGTCTTGTTTTTCTGTTTGTGTTGGATGCCTTTGTATACCATAAACTGCATCCAGGTGAGATTGGTTGATAGTCTGCCAATTTGAGGAAGGTTTAGTTCTAAAATAGTGTTTTGTTGTTGTTTCACAGTGCTTTGTTCAGGTGGAAATTCCGCCGACGTTAATGTACCTGGTAATCATATTGTCTCATGCCAACTCATCGTTGAATCCATTCATGTACGCCTACTATTTAAGGGACTTCCGGGCGTCGATGAAGAATGCAATTTGTAACAGCTTCCAGTGTTGTTTTGGGTGGTGCAAGCCCAAGGGCTACGTTGTGAATAGTCGTGGTAGAGTCCCGTGGTCATCGTCAGGGGACGCTGTTGAGGACACTGCGTCTGGAGTCTTGTCGAATCAGGGTACTTCGGACAGGCTGCCGGAGCACGTATGACAGACAGTTAGAAATGAGTAACTTATAGTCTAAAGTTGGATATTGCTTTGCCGGATTGTGTTACTGTGATGTGCTAATCATTTTTTGTTTTGATGACTTATGAAGCTGTTGAATGTCTGACCTTGTAAACGTGACTGTGTGCGGTTTGTCTGAAGTTGGTTTTCCTGTATCTCGATTCATGCCAGTATCGTAAAAAAGAAAAGGAACAACTGAAACTGATATTACTCATCGCTTCCTTTATTCCGCGAAATAAATGCAGGCATATTGAAGGTCTACAATCTAGTTTTAGATACTTTGTACTACTTGCTACATACAAACTTCAGACTGGAAAACAGTTTCAGAATGCTGGTTTACGTCAGACTATATAATATATCAGCCGAGTTTAATCGACTGTAAATCTGGTAACGGGATAAATGCGAAACTCAGTCCAATAGTTGAGTAGAATAGAATATTTGAGCTCTAGATTTGGTTTCTCTATTACAATACTCTGTCATCTACTATCTAACTTTACTACAATAGGCGCAAAAAGCGGTCCATATTAGTTTTGATCTTTTTGGTATTACGACTACAGATATCAGCATGTCTACGATAGTCGATGGGTCGGAAAGGCATACCACAGAATCTACAATTGAGTCTACCACCTGTGTTGATGAGGCCTTCAGGTGTTCTAGGTGATCTCGTGGGTTTACGGATGGGGCTTTTGGTTCTGGTGTCGTCTTCAGATGAACTTGATGATCCACCAGGCTCTGAATCCCTTCCAGTGTCACTGAAGCGGCCTTTTTTCCGAGGGGATGCTTCTTTCGCTCCTTCCGGTGCTACTTTTTTGCTGTTCTGATTTTCGTCAATTCCACTTGTGGTCACATTACCCGCTTCATTCTCAGCAGTGATCAGACTTTCAGCATCAAGATCCACAGTCACAACATCAGTGTTTCCAGAAAAACTTGAGGCAGCAGTAGTAGTAGTAATTTGTTCCGGAACAAAGTCAGGCTTGACAGGTAGAGGTGAAGCAGCTTTGTCAAACTCGACCGTGGAATGCTTTTCAAAAGTTATGCCGTCATCAGAGTCAGAGTCATCAAGTGTGATGACTTCTACAGGTGCTTCTTTATCAATTTCTTGTGTGACAACCTCTTCTTGACGTGATGACTCCTTATTGCCAATCACAGATTCTTTTTGAATTGTTCGAAGGGGAGAGTCCGCAGCTTTCCTTGGTGAAGGGTGTCCATCCGAGAAGATCGGTTCAGTCGATACGCTGTCATCGTCAGATACTTCTTCGCATACGTCGGCAATGACATCCTTTTGCTTCTGAATGTTGAGTTGAACGTTGACAACTTGGCAGCCATCGTCGGAATCAGATGAATCGTTTCCAGGTTGAGGATCAACAACAGTGTATTTGCCGTTTAAGTTGGCGGTGAGCCGCTCACGTACATGGGATGTTGACGCTGGTAAAGACGGATCCTGCCTGTTGGTTCGAAGGATGCTTAAGTTAATTACAATTCGCAAAAGTTGAATGTAAAAATACATTTTGTAGAAGGAACTTACTGCGAGTCTTGTAAAAGCTCCCGAATCTCTACGGCATGATCCACCGTTTTGTGATTGCGCAGATCTACAGCGGTGAGAAACAACTTCTTGCAGTATTTGCATCGATATACTTTTAGGCTGGACATCATAGAACCTGCAATCAGAATGTTTATGAAATGGATTCTGATTCAAAACTGAGAATATCCTGAAGAAGGGATTGTGATTACTTACCCACCAGCGCAGCGGCTCTGAATGATTACAGAAATTCTAAGAAATCCAAATTGGAGGGTCTTGATCAGATTAGATTGCGGTTTGCGATATCTATCCAGACTAGCAGGAAAACAATGTGATTTTGGCCGGTGAATTATCTGATATCTCAATTAGTAAATGCTGGCTACAAATTAACTGAGCAACCTATGCCGAACCCGGGTGCTACTCGGCTGAACCATTTGAATACAAATTGCTATTTCAAATTTTTACTCACGTAGCAACAAGATATTTTTCGTAACTTTTAAGCAAGAACGCGATTTGGTGAAAAGCAGCAGACCGCAGACCCACTGTTTGTTGTTTACACAGATGACGAAATACCAAATGACTGACATAAGAGCAAGTTTGAATTTCGTGAACATTCATCAAGTTCATCTTTGTCCATCGAGTGTTGAAAATCAGAAGATGCAATAAACATTCAAGGAAATCTGCTCGGCGGCCGCAACCTGCCTATGTTTCATTAAAAAAGAATATGCTTTTATAATTATTATATATATAAATTATAACATCAAAGATCATTAACACTACGTAACTAAATTAGTAAATCAAACATTTTTCTTGTAGTTAGTCTGTAAGTCATGTGGGTGTCATTCTGCACTAATGCAACGTTGGCAACGGCTGCCTCAAAGATAAGTAATTACAGAGACATTTTACAAATTAAGTTAATCTTCCGTGAAACCGTCGATGAAGTTAAGGAGTTGCTGCTTCTCGGAATATTTCTATCGTTCAAAAGGTCACAGGACGTTAATCCAGGCCAGCAATACCTAGGGGAACCAAACAGATTCATAATTAGGTCCATGAATTGAAATTGTGTTCATTTTCAAATCTCATAGCTTACAAAAACTTACTCAGGTACTGGCTGACAAAATGTAACACACACTCACCGCCAAGAGCATCAAAGCAGCGGTTTACTTCTTTAGTGTGCAGCTGATGTCGTGATTTGAGGCTAAACTTTCTGCAGAGCTAGAACCATGTGGATTGGTGTTCAAGATTGAAGCAGCTCTTCTACGGTTCTTGACTCTGGAGTACAGGTCTTCTTCCTTCAAACATATGACATCGCTAGAACGTTTGAAGCCGTTGATGGCTTCAGCTTCAGTTTGCCCGTTACTGAATTTTTGCACGGGCACTTTGATATCTTGAGCTTCTAGAGGTTTTTCATGGGTGTCGGTGTCCTGACTTGAACTAACATCAGCGTTCGGAAGGTTATAACAGATCTGTCGGTGTGTAAAGTAGTCAGGAAGCGTATTGAAAGACTTGTTACATTTGGCACAGACATATTCCTCAGATTGTCCATTTTCATTTCTCTTCATTGACCTGGTTTTTCGGGGGCTTCTGGGCTGTTGTGCGCTTTGAGCTGAATGGTCTTGTTTTATTACTGGGACTTGGCCGTTTATCCTTTCGTTTGACAAGCTCGCACACGCTTGGAAAAATTGGTTGTTGTCGATCACAGTAGACTTGGGATGGCACTGGATCGTATGCGTCTCTAAGGACACCTTTTCATCAAAGCGTAGGTGGCATGAGGAGCATGGGTAATCGCTATTGCCGTCTTTTCCTGTTTGATGGAGCATCAGATGCGTATCTAGCGACAATTCATCAGTAAATGATCCTCCACAATCTGCACAGGTGAGATTATACGTTGTTTCTTCTTCCGTTCGAACATCTGTAACAATGATTTGCTGGTTGGACTGGGGGTCTTCGTCAACAGTTGCTTTTTGGAGTTCTAGATCGGTGCTTCCTTCGTTATGATCATGCTCGACATGGAGTTTCAAGGCGTCAAAATCTTCGAAATTTTTACCACAGGAGCAAGCATACGAGGTTGTAGAAATGCTTTGTGACTGTAAGAAACAGAAAGTTGTTTGTAAAGTCAAAGCAACTTGATTATCGTCCAGTAATGATTATGAAGGCTTACCTCAAAAGAGACATTCTCTGCTGGTAGCTGCGTATTCACTCCAACGGGGAGATTTTGAATATTATTGGAAAGTGCGTCAGGGGGAAGTACTTGTTCTGAATTCTGAACAATGTTCCCAACTTCTTCCGACTCATAATGTATGTTAACCAACAATCTTTCTTCTGCAGATTCTATCGGTTGGCAGCGATTGCGATGGTCATATCGTTGTTTATCTGTAAAAAACCTTTTGTTGCAAGTGAGACAAGGGAAGTCAGTGTGATTCTTCATATGCTTCGCATGTGTTGCCATATGCTTCCGATAGCTTTGTTTCCAAGTGGTTTGATAACCACAATAACCACAGACGGAGACGGCCTTTGCTGCTCCAGTTTGTCCACCGTGAACTTGCTTATGGTGCTGGGCCAAGTCCCGCAGGGATCCAAAATGCACTTGACACGATGCGCACGGAAATTTGTTACCGACCTGCTGAAGCTCGTTGGATTTCGTATGATTGCTGTTGGTTTCTACTGGATTTTCGTTTGCCGGTAGATCCAGTGAGTGGCTCAGGTAGACGCGATCATTCTTGGCGTGGAATTCTTCTTGATGTTTGGAATGTTCTGATTCTTCTGAGAATCTGCTCGGGCATTTGTCACAAGGAAAATCGAACGTTTGCTGGATCTTGTCACTATGGGTCGCAATGTGTTGAATCATGAAGTCAGCATCAAGCGTTGAATAACCGCAGTATGTGCATATTTCTGGTGGCACTGGGCTTTCGGAACTGGCTATCATACCTTCAGGAGCTTCCCCAGTAGACGTGTTGGAAGCTTGCGTCATGGTGACACGTGACCTGTTTAGCAGATGCTTTTTTGCTGAATTCACGGACTTCAAAGAAGGATTTAATTTTCCTCGCCCCAAGTGTATCGACGAAATCTTGTAACCCCGGAAGACGGATGATTTTGAAGCATTAGATTTGGTACCAAACCCAGCACCTCTTGTGGGGCCCATCTTACGATACGGTATTTTGTATCCACGAAAGACATGCTCCTTGTTTTTGGAACCTCTTGATTTGGTTATTTCATCATCTGGTTTTGAACTTGTTGCTTGCGCAGAAATTGAGTGATTCTCATGGGTTTCAGCATTCTCGATTTGCGTTGGATTGCAGACTGGTGATGTCCTAAGTTGGTCGATGTCTGAGTGGTACCTGGATATGTGCAAATTGCGGCTCTGCAACCGCACAAACCGTTTGGGACACGTAGGACAAGGGTAATCTCTGTTGCAAGCTCTCAACTTCCGGTGAGTTTCAATATGGTTCCTCCAACCAACTTTCCATTGAATCAAATCATCGCAGTGGGTGCAAGGAAACACGCCATAGTCGTAGTCGATATTAGAAGGATGGACAGACCGGCGGTGCTTCACTAAATGAACAATGTTGGGAAACTCAGTTTTGCAAGTATGGCAGGTGTGTGGGACGTTGGGAACATCATAGGGTCCATCCAATTTGGAAATATCGATTAGGTCTTCACTTTGTTCTTGGCAAACAGGCGTTGTAGGGGTAGGGCAAGCGGGTTCATTGAGATCTTCGTCAAATCCGTTGCTTAACTCGGCTGAGGCTCGACGATACAAGGAAGGGGTGTCTGGCTGTTGGTATCTCATTGTATTTGCTTTGAATGCTGGTGGAAGAGTATATTTGTTCATTGCGACGTCCGAGTTGATGTCCGTCGCAGTAGTGATACATTTTTCAGACCCTTCAAGTTGAACAACTGCATCTCCTGGTGCGGCGGTTTCCGAAGTTTGCTGCTGAGTTTGATCTTTTTCTAAATTCTCCACTTCTTTTTCAGCGGAAGCTCGGGTAGTACTTTCTGGGCATGAAGATTCAGGTTTGTTCTTGCTTCTGCTGGGATGCAACAATCTGTGCTCGTCTTGTTGTGACTTCCAGATGCAAGTGTATCCACACTCGTGGCACTCGAAATAGCAAAGTTTACTGAGCTCATCTGAATCTTCGTGACATTTTTGGGATACTTTGTGCTGAAACAAGTCCTTTGGAGATAGAAATACAGCCGGGCAGCTGTTACACTTGTCGGGGAGCTCTTCCCTATCTTCGGTCACTAGGCTACTGCCCTCTTGCAAAACCTTTTCGGGAGTGTCAGGTGGTTGCAAAACTTCAGCTGATTGGGACTCAGAGTGTTCACATACGTGCTTTCTTCTCTGTATCTTCCAAATGCAGGTGTACTCACATGTTTGGCACTTGAAATACTCCAGTTCAGAATTGCACTTTCGTGTTGAAACGCATTCTGAAATCTTATGCTCATACAACTGAAGCATTGTCGAAAAAGTTTTGTTACAGGTTCGGCAACGTGTGCGATTTGTTACATATTTTCGCTTAACAGTCAAATCCTTTCTTGTTCCACCGGTTGATGTGTCTGGAGAACTCGTTCTACAAACTTGGGTAGCTGCTGCAGTGCATTTCTTCGCATGATCTTGAATTTCCAAAGGTTCAAGAAACCGCTTGGGGCAGTAAGGACAGGGAAAGTCTTCCTCATGAATCTGAGCCATCCTATGTTCAGTTTGGTGCTTCTCAAAAGTTTCCTTCCAGATGCATTTATAGTCGCAGATGTCGCAGAAAAAGAAGCCAATTACGTCATGTCCTTCGTTTGCTTTTGATACGGCTTCAGTGTTAACTCCTTTCAAATTGATTGGTTTGATCGTCCGATTGCTTAGATGTACTTCTTGATCATTTCTTTCTTCGTCGGAGAAGCTCTCTTCCGCATCTTCTTCTGACCCGGCACTTGTCAAGCTGCATTCCAATGACCTGTTGCCATTACTTCCGTTGTCTTCGAAGTCTGGATTCGAAAGATGGTCTTCATTGCCAGCATCATCTTCCATTGGCGAGCTTGCGGCACCATGACAGGTTTGCTCATGACTGTTGAGAAGAAGCTTCGTAAGATACCGCTTGGGGCAACTAGGGCAAGGAAAATCCAAATTTTCTTCTTCGTGAGAACGATGGAGTTGGGTGTGTACCACTAGCTCAGTAGGCCGAATGGAGACAAAGTCACAGGTTTGACATGCGGAAATTCGGATGTAAGACTTCCACCTGTCCTTACAAGCTGGATCTTTTTTATGATCAATCAAGTCGTAGTTCGTTTCGAACTCGATGCCACACTCTACACATTCGGCAGGCCTTGTTAACATTGCATGCTGTTCTTCCGATAGTTCCATATCTTCGTTTGAATCTTCGCTATTGAGAATTTGACCATTTTGAGCATCATCGAATCGGGGATCCTCTGTGTCCATCCTATGTTGTTCTGCGACGTGAGCTTTCAATTGTGAGAGCTTTAAAAACCTGAATGTACACTGCTCGCAAGGGAAGTCAGAGCCCAAGCTTTGCAACTTTGCGTGCTGCCTGTAGTGGAATAGCATCGTCCCACTGTCTAGAGTTTCGTCACAAAGTTCACAAATCTCGTTTTGGAAATGAACACTACGGTTCGGCAATTTCTTCGCTTGCTTTTTCTGATCACCAGGAGAAACTTTTTCGGCCTTGATTTTGTTCGGAGGCAACAAAGCCCGCGCAAATGGCCCGCTTAACGATGGGACCGACTGCTCCGAATCATCTTCACTTTCGTCAGAATTTTCGACATAATTCGGTCTTTTGGTAGATTTCCTGCGGCTTGCCGTACGGGTTGCTGTTTTCTGTGGGGAAATTTTCTCCTTCTTGATCTTGACAGACGGTCCCTGTCCAGCATGACACTCTTCCATGTGTGTCTCTAGTGCACCTTGAGTGGAGAATTGGGCTTCACATGAGCTACATTGGTGGGGATGGTCTTCTATGTGGATGTAAGCGTGGTCCACTGCAACTGAACGCTCGCGAAAATTCTTGTTACATTTAGCGCAGCTGTATCGCGTCACAGGCCCAATGTTGATTTTCTTGATCAATTTGTTGATGCTTTGCTGAGTCTGTGCATCACGTTGCTCCGTGCTCTGCTCTCGATGATGTAGAGAACTAGAACGGAAACTATAGGTTAAACGAAAAGTCAATCTATGGAAGTTGTTTCAAGTGACTTTTTTACCTTGTTGCTTGGTGGTCATTCAGTCTGTGATTCTCAGCAGAATATGCTGACAGAAACCTCTTGTCACAGTGCCCACATGGAAAGTCAGTTCCATCCCTCATTCGATTTTCATGCAACATGACGTGATTTTGACGAGGTCCGGGATCGGCGAAACTTGAATCACACCACGAACATGGGAACGCTCGGGCTGGATTGTGCTGACGTTCACGATGTTCTTTCAGAGACTTTTCTGTCATACACGCGACGTTACATTCAGCGCATCTGTGTTCGTTGTTTCCATAGAACCATCTGGGCTCTTGCTTAACATGAAATGAAGTTGGGGTAGCGCCAGAGGACCCTTGTATAACTCTAAGGTTCAAAAAAACAAAGCATCATGATCCTGTTCGAAGGTGTTTAGAATTCCGAGTAGTGTTTATTAGGCATCAAAATTTTGCTACAAATAAGGGGTCTTATTATGCCACCGTGTTGGTGGCACGCGTATAAAAGCGCAGCGCGCACCAAACACAAGCGCCCAGTCTCGCAGCGTGTCTCTCTCAATAAACTCTCTCTCTCTGTAACTTTGTGTGTGCGCCACTCGCCATTTACCTGTCCACCTCATCATCATTTGCCATTTAATATCATGGGCATTACCCTTGGATCACTGGAGGCTCAACCGGGATATGAACCCGGGACCTCCTGCATTACCCTTGGATCAGTGGCAGGGTGTTCCAAGTTTCGACTCCTTGGTTCTTTCGTGAGTATTTGGCTTCAGTCGACGTTCTACTTGGAATTACCAGGATGAATTTATTGCGGATATCTCTGATACGAGGAACGATACTCTAGATTATCTCTTTCTAAGGCTCAAAAAGCCCTTTAAGTCAGTCAGATAACTTCGGCCTTCACACAAACTGAATGGTACTGTAACGATGTGGAATATCGTTATTCTAGATATTAGTCGGTATCGTTGGATCTATAAGTAGTTTACGTTATCGCTAGCTATATGAATTTATATTGATTCTTGTTCTTTCCTTTGACTTGTCAATATTAAGTGTTTGCATGAGTCCTGAAAGAACTGAGAGTCTATAGCTTTTCTGAAACAATCATTCTGAGGGGGTTTATCACTGGCTAAAAAGCATCTGATCGGCTTCGGCTATTTATGAAGTCATCCACAAAAGACTATGTCTTTGTGGTTTCTCTCATAACTGCACTTTGTCCACTGCACACTATTTACACTTGTGTTTCAGGTTTTAAGTTGTGGGAGAGATATTAGCAGTAGAATATCATGCCAATTTTGTGAGCCATAAGCCGGTGGATGACGAATACCGCGGCATTCAATAAACAGCATTTGAGCCAAACACATCCTAAGAGTTTACTCTCTAAACTGAGAGCTCAACCGGGATTTGAACCCGGGGGCTTTTGGTTGAAGGCGGGATATGAATTATGCCACTGCTGCTGACCTTTCTGTTGGTTGAACTGGATTTCAGTGCCATTTAATTTACAGCAAAAATCTGATGAGTAATATACACCACTATCATCATTTCTTACCTAGAATACGCCGCATTTCTACGTGGACTGGGCGAATTTTGAACCTCTACTGCCGACCTGCTTCTCCCAAAACGCTCCCTGTAAAAGTCAAAACAACACATTAGTCGTGTCGTCATAAAACTTTACTTCTAAAAGCATGGACATGCAAAAATTTCTGTAGATTTCAAAACCTGCCGTGTTTTAAACTGTTCTGTTGAAAACAAGTTAAAATTTGAGGGAAGTAGTGCAAGTTCCATTTACCTCTGTCGTCGAACTCCCGGATATCTCTGCATTTCTTTGGCATGATATTTCTTCTTATGATTGACGAGTTCTTGAGGAAGCTGAAATGGAGCGCTACAGTGCCGACATTTGAAGGACACAAACTCAATCTTCCACTTGACATGTTTCCGCTTTTGGGATGTCATTTTCACTGAAATACCAAATAAGAATGCAAATTAGTGCATCGTTTGTTTGACGAACATTAAGTACGGAGCCGGAACATCTATTCCACTTGAAGCAAACTATTAATGCTAGTGGGGAGTATGAGAGAATGGCAGATACTCAGCCAAGGTGTGGAATCATACTGAAGCAATTGTTCATTGGGATTGCCAATATATTGGCAAGTCAGATAAGGAGCATGTCTTAATCGTAGATCCGAAGATCTGCGTTTGTTAGACGCAACAAGGAGTACTCCATTAGTTTGACAAGTAATAATTCCAACAAACAGCAGGCCAAAACCTTTCAGAACAGCATATATACACATTGCCCAGTACTAGGAGGCCGAATCATCATAACTTACTCAGGATTTAAAGAAGCTCGATGCAGATTCGCGGTTCTGATCCTCGTACGCAACGCATACAATCATGAATCACAATCACAGCAGCAGAAGTTCCAAAGATCAAGTTCGATAGTCAGACGTTCCATCCAAGTAGTAACACGTAACAGCCGATGTCTTCAGTTTGTTAGCAGCACCTTTCAAATGTAAAAACATTCATATTAGCTTATGGACTTGTATAGAACATTATATGCGTATATTCCCGAGTTTGAAAGCTATCGAATTGCTGCCATGTCTTATCAACATCTGAAGACCGGATCGAATTTCAGCCGCAAGGGCACTATTCTCGCCTTGTGTTTACTATTTGAACACTAGGATTACCCAGTGATTTTAAACAGTCTGGATAAATTTAATATTGCTGTTGCACACAAGTACAAGGCAAAAGCTGAACAGCAATCAAACAAAGCCTTAATGCTCTTTCCAATGCCAAATGTGAACTAAACTTCGAAAATGTGTTTTACATGTAGACTTGTACCTGTACATGTTCAAACTAAATGGTAGTGATTGATGCTCCGTTTTCACAATCTTTCATATATATCTTGGATTGCTAAACCGAAACATAGTCACCGAGTTCACAATGAAATGGAAAATTTTCGTCAAATCAATTGGAACGCTACTATTTTGTATTTGGTATAGAAGAGGGAAAGCACCAAATGTGATTTCCAGGAATATATGTGTGAGGGAAAATGGCAAATGTAGTTAGTTGTGCTTTTGGCATTAAAAAATACGGCGTAAAAAATGGTTCAGTGCTTACAATCTGCAGGATTGGCAAACAACTCTCAGTCAGTCAGTGGGATGAAGAATTCACTTTCGTAGTGAACTTTGAAGGAATCAAACTCAAATAGAAATAGAAAACGTAAATTTTCATCTATTTCTACTAGTTGCACATAACGAATGAATACGGTTTCTATAAATTTAACCGCGGAATGTTGTTTTGATCTCTTTTCCAGTTTGAATCTTTGGGATTCGCGCGTCTGATCTTAAGCATGTGCTTGGCTTGATGTACTGTGAGAAATGGGTTCATGTGCCTCTTGCTCCAAGTGCGAGACATGGTGGTTGGACTGGAATACAGAATACATGTCTGGATTTTACGTCTGTTTACCTTTTCTGTGAACTGAATGAAGGCCCATGAAGTCGGCCCAGACTGTAAATTCGAAATGGATACAGATTAAAGTTATTCATAACACGAGAGGTCGGCAACTTGCCGACTCGGCCACAAAACAACAATGAGATGAACAATGCTTTATTCATGGAAAGCATCTCAGTCAGCAGATTATAAAAGTATGGATTCTCTTCAAACCACATTGGTTCGAGACACATCAAGTCATAAAAGAGGTCAGCAGACACCCACAAGTTTAAAACCTCGCGTACATATGAACATAGACAATTATAATAGCCTCTGTCAGTCTTCAAGTTTCACAAGTGTTCTCTGAACACATGCGGTACAATTAGATTAAAGGGTACTATAATAAAAATAGAAGGGTAACAAGATACCCACAATGAAAACAAGTCCCTGAGTAAAGTCGAATCGCAATACTGAAACGGCTTTAGCAATATGCTAACACTATTCTGACGACCCGTTATAAGTGCCATTAGCAGACGGACGTTTAAACATCGAAATCAAGATACATTTACACAGAAAGTAACTTAAGGGCACTTTTAGGTATTTTCGTTGACCTATTGCTTGCGTTAAATACTACTCCAAGATACTAACATTACATACTTAGGATTGTGAGTTCTACATCAACATGATCTTCAGGAACTTTCGTCCTTGACAGCAAGAGTATCTGCGAAGGACTTTCGAGGTTTCAGGTTCAGGACACCAAAGAAGGCTGCAGCACGAGATGCTTCTTCAGATTCATACTCCATAGGTTCTTCGTCTTGGGACTGTGGCGATATTGACTGAGAATTTCCTTCGTCCAAATATGCGAGAGGGTCTAAGGAGACTTGAACGAAAGTTTCAGGAGAAATCATGTCCTCATTTTCTTCTGAATTGTTGTAACCCATTGACTCATCATCATCTACTTCAAGTCCATGTTTCGTTTTTAGATGAGTTCGGAGTTGAGATTCCAAGACGTAGCTGGCATCGCATTGTGGACATTGCATTCGATGATCCCTATGGGCCTTGGCTTTGTGGTAAAATAATGCTCCTCTTGAAGTGAAGCCTTGGTTACAGTGAGAACAGCCATGGAGTTTCTTGTTCTTCGAAACTTGTTGCAGTCTTTGGTTGGCGGTTGAACGAGAACGAGATACAGACGTGCAACGTTTGATGTGCTGGAGAAGCGCGTTTATAGTCCTAAAACCGAAATTACAAAAGGCACATCTATAAGGTGGCGACTTGACTTGTTGTGATTGAGGCAGACTGGAATCTTCTTGATCGCCAGCACTTGATTGACCTTCATGGGAAAAATCGTTTTCATCTCCGTCGGTTATTCCTTCCATACTTTCACGTCTAGATGAACCTTGAGGTAGTTTTCCTAAGCGATGAACGCCTCGCTCATGTGATCGACGGTTACGAAGTCGATTGAACCGCTTTCCGCAGATACGACATGGGTAGGGACGTTCCCCGGTATGAAGTCGTTCGTGTTCTTTCCAAGCCTGGTTACCTCGAGCGACATAATCACAAAACTGGCATTGGATAAGCCTTCTTTCAGTTCGGGGCTTCTTCTCAGGGTGGGACTGACCATCAGAGAGCTATAAAGGATATATTGTTAGTATCTAAAGCATTCAACGATTCTAAGATTTATAGAAACAGGCAACGTTCTTTTAATACCTGATGAGACTGCTTTATTTCTTCGTTTCGTTGAAACTCTTGCAGAGCAAATTCGCTATCAGATGGCTCGTCCTCATCTTCGATTGCATCCGGGTGATGTTCGGTGAGATGCATGTCAAGTTTAGGCTGAGACAAAAATCTTTTGTCACATAATTCACACGGGAAATCAGTTCCTTGCTCCATCCGTGCCTCGTGCGCCTTTACATGACGATTGAAGGTATCTCTGTCAGTATTGACTGTATGGCAGAGGTTACAGCGATATTCGCCAGCTTTCCGCATGAGATGTGGATGCTTGAACTTTCTGTGGTTGAAGAGCATTTCGAAAGTTGGGAAGTCCTTGTTGCAGAGTTTGCAGTAGATTTTACGCCGACGGTGCTGAGCCAGCAACTTCTTGAAGGATTCAGATTGGCCATGTGGACCCATTTGAGAACTAACTTCCACATCTTGAGAGCTCATAGCGGAGTGAGACGAAAGCTTTGAAGATCCAATAATAACATCGGGCACAAACGGTTCTTCTGAATCATCATTATCGCTGTCCTCAGCAGAAGAGCCAGAAGTTCCCTTAGTTACAGTCCAAGTTCTGTGACTTTTTGGCCCCAGTCGCCCATGAACTCTTTGTTCATGTAAAGCTAGATCTCTAGAACGTCCAAACACTTCGTGGCACAAGTCACACTCATAAGTCTTGTCTTCAGTATGTGTTTCAATGTGGACTTTCAAGAGATGCTCATCAGCGCACAGCGTTTTGCAATATGGGCAAGCGTAAGTTCCGTTCGTTGCTGATGTAAGAGGAAATCTACCGTTTCTTATCCCATTACCAGGTCCAGTAGACTGAAGTCTGTCCGATAATTTCTTGACAGCTTGTTGAGCGAGAACATTATGTTGCAGTTTCAGCTGAGGCATATTCTTAATGGCCAAGAGAGGTGGGACGGCAGGTTTGGGCTTTGATTGTGGTTGGTTTGCGATGGTCGGAGGTGGGTACGCCTCTTGCTCTTCTTCTCCATCAATATCACCAAGTGTATGATCCCTTTGATGAGCAGACAGTGCTCTCGCTCTTGCAAATCCTTTACCACATAAGCGACACAAGAAAGGTCTCTCTCCAGTATGAATTCGTTCGTGTTCCATTAATTCAGAAACGCTTCGCAGTTGCCTCGCACAAAAGGAGCACGAAAGTCTACCACCTTGTGTGTCCGTTATCAAATCTTGATTTGATTCAGGCACAACGCCTTCGAAATCTTCACCTTCTGCTGAATCCGAAAGATCATCAGGAGCTTGAAAGTCATCTTGTTCATAATCTTCATTTCCAGCCTTGTCTTCAACGACTTCGGAGCCGTGTACTCGACGTAGATGCTGGCGAAGTGCAAAGTTATGAGGGAGCGTCTTTTTACAAAACCGACAGACAAGATCCTGCAAAATGGATGATGAGATTAGAAAGTAATTAGGCTTTTCCCTAGAATGTTGAATATAGTAGAGTATTCCTACTTACACTTGAGCTACTTTTGTAATCGGATACATCCGTGTAATTCACAGCACCATGATTCTGATCAGCATGGGACTGTAGCGCACCTTCAGTCAAAAATCTCAAACCACAAGCATTACAAGGATAGTCTGCATTCGTCCTGAGCTTGGTCTTGTGATTCAGCATATGTTGTTCGTAATTTCTTCTATCCGAGTAACGCGAAAGACACATTTGACAGCTGTAGTCGCCCAAATAAGGGGTCAGTTCTGGATGAAGAGCAAGCTTGTGCTCCAGCAAATCATCAAAAGAGGGCAACTTTTGTCTACAATGCTGACAGAGGTACACAATTCGTTTCTGTGAAACTTGCTGCGGGACATTTTTCGGTTGAGGCTCTTTCGCTGCTCCTGAAACCATAGTTCGAGATGTGCTATTTGTTCTTGGTTTCCCATTGGAAGAACTGCAAACCACATCAAAAAGATGAATATAAGTTAACTATAAAGGTGTTAATCACCAAGTATTTGCTCAACTAACCTTTTCTTATCTTCGAGGCTAGGTGGCAGAGGATAGTAGACAAGTTCTTGAGGGTGCTTCAGTTTCTTGTGTTCTACTAAGTCTAATGCCTTCTCGAACGGTGCCTTGCAATGTCGGCAAACGAACGAAATGTACTCCACGACCCAATGAGGTTTCATGTTTGCCGTCCTGCAATCAAATAATTTGAACCCTCAAGTTTGGATGTCGGAAAATTAATTCGCCGAATTGGCCGACGATGATTGATGGTTTAATTATATGGTTTACCTTATGAAGCTTGTGTTTCCGTGAACAAGAGACAATTTTTGGTTCACGTTACTATACTCATTTATATCAATCAATTTATATCTCACGTTCATAAATTAAAAAATTATTCTGAAATGAGTGTAGATGTTGATACGGCTGCGCGCAATTTACTGCACATCGCTTTTAACTTGACGGCCGAATTCTTTTGTTGTTGTTTTGCATCCACATGCAAAGCTATCCCACGCGTCACGACGCGAGAATTCAAAATTTGGGAGAATCCCGCTCCCAACCAAGGTGGTCTGAACCAACGGAATTCACGCAGCTGGATTGAGTGCAAGAAGTTTAATCAAGTTGTGATGTATATATTGACAGTCAATTGTACAAGAAGCTTAAAAAAGTTACAAATCAAGTCATATGCATGAAACGATGAGTAATTTAACTTCGAACAGATCTTTCACATGTGTAAAATCTAATATCAAATCAAAACCGTTACGTTAACATGAACACAATGAACGTTCAATCAAAGAAACATGTTGATAAATACTGTTAGTCAATCATAACATTAGATGAGCGTTAATTTAGTCTCTAGCTTCCTAACTTATATCGACAAGCTGTACGTAAATTGGTAGGTCATCAAGATCAATCATCGCTGACGTTAGTCTTCCATTGATGTCCCTTCAATTTCGTCAACCTTGTGACTGGATCGAATGTGCGCTAACCAGTCATCTATGGTGTCGTGAGGAGTTCGACAGAATTGGCATAAATACAAATTTTCGGCCAAGTGGTCTTTCTTCATGTGTCGCACCAGAATTCCGTGAGCGGTGAATCTTGAATCGCAAAATTGGCATTTGTGAACGGTCTCGCCTGTGTGAATTCGTAAGTGAAGTAGTAGCTGGGATTCACGGATAAACGAGAAGTTGCAATGTTCACACTTGTGTGGACGAGTACCTGGATGATGTCTCATCTGGTGGTATAACATGCCAGAAGCGCTTCGACATTTAAAAGTGCAATATTGGCACTTCCGTGACGTATTAGAGCTGGTACGTTTCCTCTTGAGTTGATTGCGAGCTCGAATTACTGAAGGAGAACGCAGCTTAATGTTCAAAACAGCTGAACCTTTAGCAACAATATGGCCTTGTCGGGTGTTATTGACTTTCTGAGCGACTTCCGCCACGGAAATAGTCTTCTGGAGCAGTAATTTGGACCTAGTTCCAGCCTGACTTCTCGGAATAGCTGAATGTTCATCGCGATTCGCCAGTTTATTCGGGGATTGTCTCATGCTTGTCCAGATACTTGGGTTGGCTTGAGGTTCCTTAACAGCTCCCTTTGGCTTTGATGTTTTAGAGGGTGTAGCATGGGCCGACTGCACATGGTGGAGCAAAGGTGGCAAAGTTGGAAAACTAGCGTTACAAAAGGTGCAAGTGTACTTGGTGCTGGATGATGCAGGAGCAGGTGGAGCATAGCTCGAAGTTGAACTGCTGTCGTCGTCTTCTGCTAAACGGACCTTCTTTAGGATCTTGTGCACGTGAACTTCATGTTCTGTTCTGTCGTCCCGAGACTTGAATCGCTTGTAACAAAATGAACAGCTAAACACCATTTGAGCCGGTTGTGCTGGTTGCCGCTGGGGTGACTTGTGCTGCTGAGCTGTTCGGTTATCTCCAAGGTGGTGTTCAGCCGTAGGGTACTCGTCTTCTGAATCTGACTGGGGTGTGATGACTACAAGAAAACAGAATAAAGTTATTTGAAAGAAAGCAATTAACATTATCACCTATGGTTCTTACCAGTTTGCTTTGTAGGAGTCTGAAGGGGTGAAGGAGGAGCTAGTTGTAGAACTACTTTTGGTCTTGAATTAGTCGCATGTGGTCTCTTAGAGATATTCAGTCGGAGTGGAGGAACTCGTTTAGCCTTGGTACAGTTGCTCGCCACAACTTTCGATGTTTGCAGTTTAGAACTGCTTCCACTTGAATGGAACATTAGTTGATGGTTCTGGAATGCACTCTGAGCTAGAAACTTCTTTGTGCATTGTGGGCAAGATATGTGAGATCCATTTTGCTCTGCTGTTCGATGTTTGGCCACGTGAGACCCAAAGTTTTTCTTACAATTATACTTGGAGTCACAGTAAGGGCAGTCGAATTCTCCCATCAGCGGCACTAAGTGGGGATGTTTAGAACTTTTGTGCGCTGCCATTTCCTCGTATGACTTGAACTTTAGTGTACACAGTCGACAACCATAGAAGTATCGACCGGTTTTCCAAGAGACTGCATTTCTAAATACAACTGTTTTTGGTTTTTCTGGCGAGCCCCTAGAACTTGTGGAAGAGTGAGACCGCCTGAAAAGCAACACAAGCATAATTAATTTGGATCCAAACAGTAAAAAGTCTAGTTAGAAACTAGTGGCGAAAATTGTACTGCATGGTTACCTTCTTGAAAGCTGTTGTGGCACATTTTGAGAAGAGGATGACTCTGATGAGACACTTGTACTACAACCTGGGTTGTTATCACCAGTCTTTTTCTCTAGCAGGGCCAGTCTGGGTCGCATTTCTATTGGATGGGCTTCTTTCTTGTGCTTCACAAAGTCTATCGGGTTTTCGTAAGGTGCCTTGCAATATTTACAGACGAAATGAACAAAATCGACGGTTCCATGCTCGTCCCTCATCTTGGTAACTGTTGAAAGAAATTTTTATGAATAAGAAATTCAATGTCCCCGGCTTCACTCTCAAGCAAAATCAGTAAGCCCACCTTCAAAATCTCACGGTCGGAAGACACAACTTCCCTTCAGTCTTCAAGTCCCGTTCAAATCTCGGCTTTCAGCAAGTCCAAAAACTTTGGCACTATAGGAACGACAACCCTAACTGTTTGATCGAGAAGCTATATCTTGTGTACGGCAGACGACAGTAAAACCACTAGACACTAGTGCCCAATTAAACGCGTGTTGGTAACATTGTTCCAGACGATGAATTCCAAATTAATTGTGTCTTTGTTGATGTAAACCTTGGTTTAATAGCGTATATTCCAAAGCATGCCTCGGAAAATGTATATATGTAGCCCCATGTGAAGCCAACCAAAACAAAGCCAAAAGTGCGGTTTTGACAGAGACGAGCAAAAGCAAACTTTGAAAGCTTCGCGCGCCAACGCAAGGACATCTAGAGCTCCATCCAACTGAAGAGCAAGAACGTTGTTGGGGATATATAGCTTCCGTTCTTTGTTTCTCCTGATGACCATTGTTGCATTAGCGTCAAATTGTTTTAAAGAACCCCATTGCCAAAATTCACTATGTATAATTGGAATCCTTTGAACAGTACATACATAAACGAAGAATGTATTTAATTCCATTGTATCAGCCATCATCAGACTGCTGGCAGAAATTGGCAATTGGCAATCAACCGACTAACAGCGGCGGAAATGGCGAATCGCTCCTGCTTGTGTTTATGATTGGTTGCCAAGGCATATGAATTGTTAATGAAGCTTTTTACTCCCAATATTCGCACCTACCTACACACGTGTAGCCTTTCATAACTTGGCTTCCCAGCGAGCTTTGACAATGGACAACAGCAAGAAAAACAGGCGAAAATTCTCCCGGGGAAAAGCCTGTAGATTCCATCGTTCCGAGCAACACCTTTACCTGACAGGATTCAAGGATATTGCAAAATCCACCGATATTTACCGCATACATCCACGCACGCCATTGCCTCGATCCATCGATTGGCTTCACCACACGCTTCGGTTCAATAGCAATAGCCTGTAATGACACAGTATTAGCTTTGTCTCAACTCTGACTGAAGGCTGAAGGTGCTGCGAATGTCCATTGCGAAATTGGCAATGTGTGAAAGCGTGTGTCCACCTTCAAGTCATGGACGCACCTTGAACTTGCAAGCGTTGCATTCGGTGTCGAATAGAGTCCAGCGTCTTCTTTCTTGTTCTTCGAAGTTCAAATTCCACTACATTGTTATGTCACCTCGTGACCTACAATGAAGACCAGCGGTGTCGTTCTTCAGAGGCAGTTTTGGTGCTGTGATATTTGTGAGTGTAATTTGTACTTCTAAGGCTTCCGCTTAAGGTTATAGCCAAAAAGCTCGGAGACGACAAGAGAAAATGACATTCAACGTTTGTTTACGTGGGTTTGCCGGTGAAACTGTTTACGTGATTGTAACGTCAAAAATAATCTCATTGAAGAACATGCATTTGACGGTCATTGGGGCTACAAAAATGGCCACATTTTGCGGTAGCTATTAGTGCGCAGCAATTGCCGGTTTCTCATGGAAGCCATGTGAAGAAATCTAATGGAATCTACAGCTTGATAAATGTCATTAAGACCTGAGAAGCTCCAATCAGTATTCATGCATTATAGACTAATTAGCTGTGAAGCGTAAACAAGAAAGAAGCTATATATAATCATGAATGTCTCCAGTCGCCAAAGAACAAGTTAAGAACTTCATAAAGAAGCTTATATACGGAATCCATTATGAACAAGAAGATTTCTCCTTCAGAGCTCCAGTAGTCGTTAAGATGCCATATAGAAAGTGATGAATTCAGCGCAGCGTTGTTTGAGGCTAGTTTTTCCCAGTTTTGGTGACACTGTTTGATTGAAATTTGACTGCGGTTGGTGCCGTTGGATTGGATCTTGGACTTTCATTCTTCCTGTTTTTTGATTGCGTATTCGGAAATGTGATCATTGTAAGTACATCATTCCATTCCCCATTTTGTAAAGTGTGGCTTGGGGCTATATTTACAATGAGTGAGTTGCATTCACAGATTGCTCTAGGGATTTTTAAAATTGGATTAAGGATCCTGTTAGAATTCCCCTAGTTGTTGTAGATTTTGATTTGGTTTGGGCATTTGAAATATACAGAGTTGGAATCGGATCTTCGAGCTCATTTAAACCAGGAAAGCCATAGAATACATTGG
Source organism: Sphaeridia pumilis (assembly GCA_034698345.1). Taxonomy (NCBI): domain Eukaryota; kingdom Metazoa; phylum Arthropoda; class Collembola; order Symphypleona; family Sminthurididae; genus Sphaeridia; species Sphaeridia pumilis. The sequence continues at coordinate 22,955 of JAQGBJ010000071.1, forward strand.
AACCAAAGATTACGTATACGCATAGAAAAATGTGTAGCTTTAGCGTCATAGCTTTGTGTTTCGTGTTTTGTGCCCGCGACAATAGTTGGCTAATCACATGGGTTTCGTGATCAATCGCCATATGGTCCGGTGAGTAGCGGTCAAAATGCGTGCCACGTGTTGACATTTTAGAAGCGCGTCTAAAGGAGATATTTCGATGATCGGCCAAGCGCGTGACCCAGTAAAAGACATTAGGCACTAGACCAGGTGTAAATCCATGGAAGAATATGAATTTCACCAAACAAGCAGCAAGCCTTACTACAAGCAGAAGAGAAGAAAAAATATGTGTGCGATTTAATTGCGAAATTGATGACATCCGTTTGTTTCCACAGTAGTAGTGTTTACACTTTACAAATAAACAAGGATACCATTTGTGTTCAGAAATTGAATTTTTTGCCAGACCCTTTTTTTAAGAGACGTTGATTATTGCAGAAATGTGTGGCCTGGTGTGAACGCCGTGTAATAGCGTGCCCTAGATACAAACACAAGTTGCGTGAATGCGGAAATGCCATTATGAACGAGGACAAGACATTGCGAATTATATGCGAATTGTCTTGGTTCTTGAGACATAATGTTCTCAACGTGATGTTATTGTCGTCTGTTCCGAAGGAACTGCAGCCAGTGTGGCAGACGGCTGTATCAGCAGGTTCCGTTAGAAGAGAATACGCCGGCTTTTAAATTGGCAATGTTTGCAAAAACCATGACCAAGTCAATGATGAAAAGAGGAACTTGGGACGAAGTCCTCGATAAATGAATTGAGGTGCGTTAAGCGACCACACACTTTATCGAAGAAATGTTGGTCGATTTCGTAGGCAAACCGGACGGCGCTGCGGCGCGGCCTTCAAGATGCGTGCCAGAGGGAGTAAGTCTCGCAGTCAGCTGTTCTCGAAGCCGGCCTACTTTAAAGCGCTGAAATGGCACTAACTGTATCAGAAATACGGTTCTCTTAGCATGGTTTCAGTATTGGCAGTTTGTTTTGTCAATTTCGTACCTGTGGAGACAAGGGCCCTTGAAGTGGGCAGGAGGTTTGCTGAAGTGACATGCAAAACCCTGTCGATGTTGAAATGTGGCTTTTGAAGTCAAGAATTGGAGAACAGTTGCCGTTTTGAGTCTCATCTTTTGATAAAAGCGCCTTTGAATGAGGTGACGAAGATGATGATGATGATGAAGGGAAAAGGAAGAGCTGACCATTACCTGCGCGTAATAGCGAAAAGCGCGTAAAGAGGGATAGCAGCGCTCATGTTGAGTAGGTCTTCTTCAAGGTAGGAAGGAAAAGCAGGTGAATGAGGAGGCAATTTATATAGGAACAAGAGAGCCGGTCGATCTCGACGCTTCAACAAGCGCCGCGCTGCGCTGCTAAACTTGTACACACACGCAAACAGAGACACTGCCACCACCAGGAGCGCTGGCCTATTTAAACGCACAGTAATCGAGTCCACCGGTTGCAAATTTAGGTGAACACTTTCATCGTTCTCTTTTCCGCTGTCGCTCAACAAACAAGGCTCATCGATGAATGAAGCAACAAGTAAGTTGCTATTTCAAGTACTTTAATTTTAGCATTTTAGTGGCTCAAGTGAGGGGGGCTAGAAGACGTCTAGAAGTGTACTTTGATGAAGCTTGTTCAAGATTGGCTTCTTTTCTTAACGAATCTGCCGCTAAATAGGGAATTGGCAATCTCGTATTGCCCTCTGAAGCTTTCAATACCCCAGCCAGCCCTACAATTTTCCATGGTTTCAGTTCTGGAATCCGTTTGAAAAATATATTGCTGGAAGCACATGAAGATGAAAACCATGGCATAGAATCTGCAGTGATTTATGCAGCCGGCTAGTAGAAGCGGCTTTGATTTGCGAATTTCTGCCAAGGGAAAAAGCGAGTGAATCTTATGGTGGCAGCAGCGCATCAGCGTCTGGCGTCTTCAGTAGCGTTAAGGTATTCGAAGCGAGCGGACCGCTGCAGCCTCCGTCGCTTCATCTCTCGCAACTTTTCCCTTCACTAGTCTTCCTTGTTGTGGGGAACTTGCGAAGATTCTACGAAAAATCCTTGTTCTGGTTGCTCAAAAGGTATTACTGTGGGCCTCAGAAGAATTTTGAAATCGTTTCTGAAAGTTACCTGTAGGTGTTGAAAATGTAGGAAAAGAATTCTGACTTGGGCATCTCGACAAGAACCTACTTAAACGTGTTATTATTGAGCAAGTGAAGAATAAGTTGGTAGTAGACAATCGCTTCAAACACGCATGTTGTTTGTTTCTGTGTCAAAATTGAAAGTGCTTCTTCTTGTGCCGAGAATTGGGTTGCTGTAAAAGCAGACGTCAATTGAGTTTCGCTTAGGGATTTGTCATCTCTTGTCTTCTTCTGCCAGTGTTGTGAATTTGGCAGATTTTTTCGCAAGTTTTGCTGGACGAACTTAAAGTTGCATTGTGTTTATGGAAGCGCTTTCTTGTCAATTTTGAACATCCCTTGACTTCAAGTGCACAAGAGGAATTGGTCCAGACTCTATTTAATATGAAGGTAAAATGGCAAATTGGAGTTTAAATCACCTTGTGTGATGTGGTGTCTGGGAAAATTGGCAAAATACGTGGATGTAAACAATTGTGGCAGTTTCAAAGAATAATTCGAGTGTGTATGTAATTGGACGACGGCGCGTTCTTGTAACTAGGACGGTTTTGTCTGATAAACTAGAAGAGACTGATAAATAATAGTTTGTTTACTTGAAATGCTATATAGCAGACAAAGTTTGAGGAAAACAAATATCAAAGGAAACCTGATATTTTCATTAATTTATAATTGTTCGAACAGGAGTGGTAGTGGCTTCTTTGAAATTGGGGAGGAGCTCAAACAGCGGTTTACCTTGGACTGAAATGCATTGAAAATATATTAGATTCCGGTTGGGAGAGAGTAGAAGAAGATTAATTTGCTGGAAGGCTGAATAGCTGAACGCGGTTGCTTTCTCTTGTGAATGCAAGTAGGCGGAACTGGTTGTGACATATTGTGTGACCTTGAGGCTATGCGATGCAGCATCTTTTCCATTGCATTTGAAGGTTAACGATGCTATAAGGCTAAAGGTTGCTGCTGCTGGACAAAGAGAGAAAGTTGTTGTTGTTTTTACGTTGTTTACGTGGCTTGTTTAGGGGATTCTCCTAGTCGCTGGAGCTTGAATTTATGTGCTCAATTGTCCATGCCTCAAGTATTTCAGTATGGCTTTAATTCTGCAAAGTTTTGCGAAGTTTGCGAAACAGTTAAAGTTGATGTGATGAGGAGAAGAGAGACGATCCGATGATGGCCATACTTGACCCAATTGAAGACGAGATTTATACGCAGGCGGATCAGATGAAAACGAGTTAACGTTTACGCAAAAGTAAAAGTTGTTGACGTGTTTTGAATTGGAAAATACTTTAGGCTGATGATTGAAGGATTGCAGAAAAGGCTTATCGTTGCTGTGTATAAAACGAGTTCTCTCTTTGCAATGATAAGAAACGACGTCTTCAATCCCAGTTTTGTTTAGCGATTGGCCGATGGTTGAGGGAAAGTGAAACAAGCAACGAAATAAACACGGGTATTTCCTGGAGGAAAAAGTAGGCGTTTAGAATACTGATTAACTGGTTTTTGTTTTGGTTTTGCAGGAGGTTGCGACTTCATTGGGAAGCGAGCAAGGGACTGGAGAAGCAGAAGCAGTTGAAACAGACTTCAATTCGAATAGCCACATCCAAGAGCGACAATGGCTTCGCCACCAACCTGATTCTCAGGAGACTCAAGAAGAAGACAGATACCACAATCAGTTTTCAACAGCCGAAGAACGGCGAAGACTTAATTCCAGCAGCAGCGTGAGAGAAATTCGCTCTTCGGCGCCGGAAGGTGGAGCTGTTGAATCTCCATCGAATACTGAAGCTGAGGTAGAGCAGGACCAGACTCGGCGGGACAGAAGTTTGTTCAGGTGGTCACGACCGTTTGGGTTTCTGAGACCAAGAAATTGTAGGCGAAGAAGTAACAATAACGAACGTGTAGACTCTGAAGATAGCAGCGAAAGCGACTCGGAGGAATCAGTCATGTCCATGTCGATGCCACTTTCGGAACCAAATTATGAGCTGCCATCGCACGCCCGCATTGTCGATGTTATGGAGAAGAGGTCGCAGAAGACGTACAAATATGGACTGGGGCTCGTTTGTGTGGGGGCGACGCTTAATTGGCTGAGCTTTGTTCAGGTGAGACTATAATAAACAGATTTATATTGTGGCTCTAATAAAGTCTGAAATCCACAAAAACTGTAAGCAGAAAGTCAATGTTAAAAGGCTTGAGCTGTAATAGAATCAGAAGAATCTAGAGAATCTAGAACGTGAAAAGGCGTGCGTTTATTTATACATCTGTCTTTAGACTCGTTCGTTAACCCGTTGCTGTCATAAACTGCCGGCGTTTGTGCTACTGATAGTGTGCGAATCTTCTTGGGGTTGCCAAGTTTTTGGCAATGTTTCCAAAAGCCATCTTCAGTCATCGAACTTGTAAAGTTTATCATAGAAGAGTTTTTGTCTAAAATACTTTTTGTTTGTACTTTTAGGGCCAAGACAGCTTGGACTTACTTCGATACATGGGAATTACGTGTATCGTGACTGGAGCCTTGTGTGCGTGTCTGGGAATATGCCGTTGGATCGGAAGACCTCTGCCCATGCCATGTCATCGTGTTTGCGATCATAGCCAGTTAGGCAATCAGGCGAGTTAAACACAGAACTGAAGCAGAAAAATGTCAGAAGTGGCAAGCTTGATCCAGAAAGCATTTGAACGCTGAATTTTTTACTGGTGTTTTTGATCTGCAGGGCCAAATGCATGGACGAGGCGACGTTCACGTTATTGACGTTCCAGCCTTAGCCTATTCTGATGAACCAGTGTACGAAGACATCCATCCTAGTAAACCACCAGATTACGAAATTGTAGTGGCGGGAGAACCTCCGCCGTACGACGAAGCAATCAAACTTGACCCGAACGCCCTTCTGGAGCCTCAGCTCCATTACCACAAGAGTGAGCTGGCTCAAAAGGACGGCAGTTTGCCTTGCCGATGTCCTTCATCTAGTCATTCGGATTCGACTTTTGTCGAAGTGTCATCAGCAGTAGCTGGCGCATCTTCAACTGGTTTCAACGATACCACTTTCGAGGTCAATACTCAATCAACGACGATTTCTTTGAGGGAGAGTATCACAAGTTCGGTTCAGAGCCAAGGAGACGCTGTTGTGGTGATGGTGGATGCATCAGAGCCTTCTGCAAGTAGTATTAATGGTGCTAGTCATGTAAAAAGCTACGGAGCTCCCCCACCGTACACCAAAGAATATACGCCGTCACCGAGGAGGACAGCTCCGAATTCGGTGATGCCAACTCCGGAACACGTCGTCGCTTCTGGTTCTTCTACAACTCATCGCCACAGTCGGAGCAGTGTTATGGAAGCTGGAAGTAGCGGGGTTTTTGGTGCTGCTGCTGCTTCTGAAGGCCCGGAAGTGGAGTCAAGGCTGATGAACGATGCAATCAAGATTAGTCATGGTTTCAGAAGGAGTACTGGCGGTGATGCTGAGAATGGCCAAGGGATTGGTGAATTGACTCCAGTGGATATTATGATTTTGTGATGAGTCTGATACTGCTGGTTGCTGATAGTTTTTGCTGTAAGATGGATGCTGTGAGACTGACTGACAAGGATATTTTTATGCGATACTGTTAATTATAGCTTGTGTCTAATGGAAGTTGTAATGATTTGTCAACGTTGATGTGTAATTTATCTATAAATGAATCCAAGTATATATTTTAAGGAGATACGACTAATGAATACTGGTTGATACGTGAATGCATGATAAAAAACCTTGTGATCTGATAAACGGCGCTAATTGTTGAACGACTGATGCTTGAAACTAAAGGTCTGCTTGTCTTCATCCTATGGGTCGGCTATTGAAAAGTTCTAGTCGCTAACCGATGAATTGAGAACGTCTAAAACAAGTCTCTTATAAACAACAACAAACGGACTTGAGAAAATTATGGACTTTTCGAATCTTATTACGTGATGTTTCGTTCAAGAGATACAAGATAACTATATATAACATGAGGCTTCATTTCATGATTCACAAGGATATCTGAAGCTTATTGCTCAATTGTAGGTATTTCGAACATGCATATAAATGACATTTGGTAAAAATACAGTTGATCCACTGGAAATAGTCTAGCATGAAATCAAACTATTAGCAAACAATGGTAGCGTTCAATAACGGTAATAATATGAATTGCGGGTGAATCCTACAGCTTGATAGCGGTACATAGGAAATATATCGGACTTATCAATATCCATTTTATCCAAGCAATATTGATCGTCGGTTTCAGTGAACTGACTCAAATCGACGCCTTCAGCATATCCTCGTTGCCCATCTGCCCCTTGGTCCTGAAATCGATAACGTAAAATAGAGAAATGTCTTGCTAAATGATGTAGTCGTCACAGGAGAAGGATAGACTTACATTTGCTCGTAGGACTTGAAATTCTCGGACGGTTGACCCTGGTCTTGACACGGCTGCATTGAAACCTCGCCTGTATTTACGAAGAAGTACTGGATCCTGCAATACCAGTTTTACAGTTGTCAAGCCTATGGGAAAGAAATTTTTGTTTATCAAAATGTCATAAGCAGTTACAGATCATGATTACTAGTTTCATTTAGATTCACGTACCGTTCATGCACTCTGCTACTTGAGTCACATTCTGCAAATCCGTCCAGACTCTGCGACCTTGACGTTGATAGTTGATGAGGACAAGTTCCTGAAGCGAACCGAAGGATTGAACAATTTTCATCACATTGTAGCAGTCTCTCCAATCGGTACTAGCATCAGGTTTGAGAGTCCTGCCGTGGTTGTATGTATTAATAGTGAGTTTTCTAACGCTAGGAGCCAACTTGTTGAAATTTGAGCAAATCCAGTCATCAATAACAAAGACGTTTTCACGTGGAGGTGGGCATGCCCACGGCAATGGCTTGCGATGTAGATGTAGTACTCGAAGGTTTGGAAAGGTTGGCGAATCCTCAGCGACAGGCATGTCGCTCCAGTGTCTCATTTCCTGATACGAGTACAAGGTCCAGTATAAACTAGTCACGTTTATAAACATTGCAGTGGGAATGTAGCGATGGATGGGATCCATTTGGCTTCGAATGTAGGAATAGAAGCACAACTTGTCCAGATTCTTCATAATTGACTGCAGTTCTGGGTCAGCGTCCAACAAGTCGAAGAGTTCCTGGCGAATCGGTGTACAGAATTTTCTGATCGGAACCACAGTCAGCATAAACTTGAGAAACCGTTTATAGTCTGGGGTCATGTATTTAATATCTCTGTATAGTGAACAAAACGCGGACAGTTTAAGATTTTGTCGATGAGTGCAAATAAATTTTGGTTTTGGCTGAATCTGGTTCAACTTACCCAAATCCAGCAACCCAAGTAGTTGCAGCCTCCGCTTTGACGTCTTTCCGGTTGGTGCTTCGACTCAAAAAGACTTTTTGGCCAAATCCATGAATGCCTTCTTCTTCAAAGACCTGAAATGATACAGAAAACAAGTTAACAATTGTGGAGTTCAAATGCAAAGCTAATTTCGTTATCAATTCAACAACTTACAGTCAAGTTAGGACACATGCGAAAAATTTCTCTGATGATTTCTTCATAGAGCCCACGAGCAGGCCGTTCTGCGTGGTCTTCAAATGGGCGGAAACAAAAAATTACGGAACGCAAAGTGTCGGAACGAAGTTGTTCAACAGTTCCCTCTGGTGGCTGCCACTGGTTTGACAATTCGGTGAAGCAGAGTGGCACTGTGGTAACATTTGCTTTGGGAGCGAAAACAATTTTGAGAGATACCAAGTTGACCAGTTTCTTGATGATCACGTTGCGTAAAGTCATCCAATCATAGATGGTGAAGCAGCAATCTATGTCCAATTCGGTCACTCGAGTAATCCAGGGTTGTTCGAAAGCGTAGACTATGGCACTCGGAGTCGGAATGCGCTTTTTTACTGTATGTCGAGTAACTGTGTTTCCTCGGCTGTGGATGTAATGCAGGTGAAGAGGTCCATCGGGAATTTTTTCTTCAGTGTACAACAAGCATTTTGGAAGTGCTTCGAAGGTGAATGAGACTACAACTTGTTGATATTCGGGCGTTCGTTCAGATAACCAGACTTGCATTTGGCGCTTGAGGTGTTTCTTTGCAATGGATCTCCACATCCTGTTCACAAGACAAGCTTTCGCTAGCGACACCGGATCCATAACCTCGAATAACTTTTCCAGTACCTGAAAGGATTATGAAAAGTTATAGTTATGAATCTTTACCAAAACAATGGATGATAATAGCTATTAAAAACGTAGTTGTTGACGGTTACCACTTCTACGTTCCCAGGGTTCGGACGTGGTTCGGGTTCCGGTTCTCTAGCTCTTCTAGGCGCCATTTTGACCTTTTTTGTGTCATCCAGCTCCAGCAACCAATCTGCAGACAATCACAAACGAAACGATATTAGGTTTTCTCTCGTTCTTGAGCGTGATAACAACTTGACTAAAATTTGTAAACTTGATAACTCACCTAGAATTTCACAACGATGAAGAACGAACACTGCCCATTGATTTTGATAAAGGAGGAATCAATCCTAGACACTTTGATATTCTGACGGTAAAGACGCGTCTTCTCTTCTCGAATGCTTGTTTGTAAGTGTGGCCAGTAAATCTCGTCCGACGATATTGCCCGTGGTCCAGCCGTTGAAGTTGTTGTCGAGGGGTTGGAGTCAGTCATACGACCAGCACTAACACGTATATAACAAATGATGTGTGGACGACGAAAGGAACGAGTTTTGGGCCAGTTGCAGAAGCGAAAATGAAGATGTCGAGACAAAAGTGAAGCCAAGAGTCTTAAAGTTGATGTAAAAAGTTTCGTAATTTCATCTTCGAAGTTACCCAGCCTCGATGTTGGGAAGAGAAGAACGTATGATGATGAAGGATGGCTCCATGAACGGAAGATGGATTCGGTTTCGAGTATCCCCTTCAAAGCTGGCTCAAGTCAATGTTATTGGCTTGCTGCTGGCTGGAACCCGGCGACCCCCGACTGAACACTGCTGGAACATGTTTTTCTGTTGACGGTGCTGGCATCGGGGGTCCTTCCTTGTCCAGCAAACCCCCAAAGCATCTGTCGATTTAAAGACGACTGGTACCACTGGTCCGAGGCTGGTGTTGACTCATAAAACTCAATTTGCGAACAATGATCAAATGTACATTAAGTTCCTGGAGAAAAAATCGCAAATTACAATTAATTAATGGAGTGAGGCCAGTCATTTGGCTCGTCAAACGTTTTTGAGAAACTCTATGGTAAAGCCATTGAGTTGAAGCATCATTTCATGTGTTGCGTAAGAGCGGTAAACATGAAATAGGTTGCTGTTCCGGCGGCGGAGTGAGACGCGATGAAGCAAAAGTTTTGTGCAGACGCCGAGTTCGCATTGAGATCCGTTGAGCAAAATATATACATGTATATTGTACCGGCGAAAGATCATATTTTTAATTTTTGGTTGATCTTGAAATTCTGTTAATTTTTCTAAAATGAGTGGAAGTCCGCCAGTGCCATCGGCACTAGACACTTTGATGCAAGGTAATATACGCATGCTGCAAACTCATTCAAAAGAATTTATAAAAGGCTTGTCGTAACTTGTAGTAACTAAATTGTCATTCATAATTTCAGATATGTTGATGAAAAGGAGACTAATGATTGATGGCGATGGCATGGGAGACGAAAGGAAGATCATGAACCTGACTCGACTCTTTCTCACCTTTTGCTCGGAAACTAACCCTGAAGAATTGTAAGTTTCATGGGCACCAATGTTGAAAGACAAAACTGATACTGATATCACGTTCTCAGGTTCACTAACAAAATTTTCTGGCTTCAGGGCTTCGTTGGAAAAAAAGATTCTCAACCAAGTTTCGCAAGTTGAACATATGCTGAAGAAAAGCTTGTATTTGACCCAGGTGAATCAAGAAGGTATCAGATCGTATGAGTACTTGGGAGAAAAGGTGAAGAGTGAAATCTCAAAGACCAAGGACGAGATCTCCACTTCAAAGGTTATGCTGGAAGAAGCAAGGCAGCACCGGAAACAAATGACTGAATACAGCGCATTAGCCCAAGTGATCCGAAATCAAGCTGATCGTAAAGAGACAGAAAAGAAGAAGGCTATTTTGGATGGCAATCTAGGAAAGTTGAAGGTGAGTGCGAACTGCACAATTTTGCATGTCGGCTAAACTAAATCGAATTTGCTAATTCAGTCCTTACTTACACTTTTCAGAAACAATATGACCAGCTGGACAAGAGGATCGGCGACAGTAGGGCAAGGATGTCTGTTCTGGCTGATGCAATCAAAAGCATAGACGAGCTTGTTTATGGAGAAGAAAAGAAGATCAAAGAACAGGAGGAAGCCAAAGCGAAAGCTGCTGCCGTAGCTGCTGCCGTAGCTGCTGCTGAAGCCGCAAAGAAGCTGACCGAAGTGCAAATGGAGACAGAAGAAGCTACCCAATCCCCCAAGTCTTCAAAAGCACCCCGAAGAGAAAGTAGTGCTGGTACCACTTCTCAACAAGAGACTCCAAAAGCAGAAGCAGCCCCAGTTAAGGATCGAAGTGCTAGAGGAACTAAGCCTCGTCAGAGTCCTGAAAAGATGGATATTGATAAGGCTGAAAATTATGATGATTTGTCTGACTAGACCAGTAGGCTTTACAGATGACAGTGATGTGAGTTTTGTTCGATGTGGAGTTTTATCTACTAGTTAATTCTAAGTAGATTATCTTTCAAATTATACCATGTATGCGTATTGATTGCTGATGTATTTTATTGATTATCCCTCAAAATTTAGCAATAAAGATTTATGTGTGTGAAGAAGCGAAAAGTTCTGTATCTGTGTCATAGTTTAATCTGACTGTTTCTTACCTCTAGCAGCATTGCCATCGAGAAAAATCATAGAGCAAAAGAGAGCCATTTCTAAACTTTGTTTACGAACGTCCGGCTGCAACAGCACGTATTTTATTCTCTTCCCGTTTTTCGTGTGCCAGCCGAAACTAGCAATACTTTCGCTTTCCGGTTTGAGATTAGAAGAAATTCAATTTTGTTAACGGTAATTGCTAACTTTCATTCTTGATTTTTTTGAATCATTGAGTGTTTTTGTTTTAACATTAACGCGCTGCATTTTTGTAGAAACTCTTGTGAAATTATTCACAATGTCTCTTGCCGAGGAACTGTTAGCTGACTTAGAAGATGGTGATGAGGGCGATGAGACTTTTGAAGGTGCAGAGGCTCCAGGGCCTGATCAAGTCAAAATGGAAGTTGATGATAACGCTGAAAAACGTAAGACATAGAAAGGAAAATATCCGTAACATGATGGTAGAATGGATATCTAACGACATTTCAACTAATGTTTTTCAGACATCAAGTCAATATCAGTGCATGACGTATGCACATTGAGATCTTCAGATCGCTTCAACCAAATAATGAACGCTATAAACGCAGACGCCAACAGAATCAGATCTCCCGATGAAATTCAAGGCCCAGTTGAAGCAGATCCAGAATATCAGTTGATAGTAAATGCAAATACGCTAGCGGTGGATATCGATAGTGAAATCAGCACGATTCATAAGTTTGCAAAAGACAAATACGGCAAGCGGTTTCCAGAACTAGACAGTTTGGTTATGAATCCTTTGGATTATTTGAAGACCGCAAAAGAGCTAGGGAACGATGTGTCGAAAACAAAGAATAATCCTGTGCTATCCAGTTTCTTGACCCAAGCAACTATCATGGTTGTCTCAGTAACTGCATCTACCACTCAAGGGTAAGCTTGACAACGAGAAATAGTTGAATGCCACACTGTGTAGAACTTGACTGATGTTGTTTGTGTTCTAGCCAACCTCTGTCGGAAGACGAATTGAGCCAAATTTTTGAAGCTTGCGACATGGCGTTAGAAATGAATGAATCTAAATTGAAAATCTACGCTTACGTAGAATCTCGAATGACATTTATCGCTCCCAATCTGTCAACAATTGTGGGCGCTGAAACAGCTGCAAAACTGATGGGTATGTTAGTGTCGAATGTGAGCTGTTTGAAGTTTGAACAAGATAATGAACATTCAGGTCTTTACAGGTATTGCAGGTGGTCTCACAAAACTCTCAAAAATGCCAGCCTGCAACTTACTTGTTCTCGGCTCTGCCAAGAAGACACTAAGTGGATTTTCTCAAACAACATCGCTACCTCATACGGGTTTCGTTTATTACGCTTCGGTAGTACAAGAGCAGCCACCAGTAAGTTAACTAATTGCAGTACGATAGGGGATACAAGTAGTGTAACAATAATTGTGATTGTATCATTTCAGGATTTGCGTCGGAAGGCTGCTCGGCTGGTGGCGAATAAATGCTCATTAGCTGCTCGTGTAGATGCCAGCCATGAGAAGACTGATGGATCCATCGGCCAGATGCTACGAGAGGAAATAGAGAAGAAACTGGACAAGCTTCAGGAGCCTCCACCTGTTAAGGCAATCAAGGCATTACCAAAGCCTGTGGACCCTCCCAAAAAGCGACGTGGTGGTAAACGAGTGAGGAAAATGAAGGAAAGGTTTGCTGTGACAGAAATGCGGAAACAAGCGAATCGGATCACTTTTGGAGAGGTAAGTTGTCTGAGTATCCTTATGACGGCGGCTACGTCTACTTTCTATAACAATATTGTACATTATAAAATTCACAGATTGGGGACGACGCCTATCAAGATGATTTGGGATACAGTCGTGGACAAATGGGCAAGGCTGGATCTGGAAAAGTTCGCATGTCTCAAGTTGACGAGAAAACCAAGGTCAGGATCTCGAAGACGCTGCAACGGAATCTCCAAAAACAACAGGTTTACGGAGGCTCTACAACCATCAAGAAGCAAATTTCTGGAACAGCTTCAAGCGTCGCATTCACGCCATTGCAGGTGCGTTTAGTAGTGCGTCTTTTACTTCATCTATTACATAAACTTCATTGTTGGTCTTTTCGTGTTTCAGGGCTTGGAAATCGTCAACCCCAGTGCGGCTGAACAGAGGGTTAGCGAGGCCAACGCTAAATACTTCTCTAAAAGCGGAAGCTTCCTCAATGTTAAGAAAGACACATAACTTTGATGTTAGTGCTGTATCTGTCTTTGTACTTGTTGTAGCTACATATTACCGTTTTGATTGAGGTAACGAAATTAAATCTTTTGACTTTTCTTATATAGTAAGCGATTTGACGAACAAGATTTGTTTACTTTAAGCTTTCAGACCATGTCGATTATTTACGGAAATCCGGTTTCAGTACAATTGGCGAAATGAAAACAAGGTATCCTATGGCATTTTTAGGCACATCTGGAATTACTGAACGTACTATTTTCTAAGAACTGGTAGGGCATGATTTGGTCTAATCTTAACCTACTGTTATTGTGATATGGCGTGTTATCACGGACCTCCGTATGACTTTGATCGATTTGAAGTGCGATATGAATAACTTGCGATCGTTAATATTTTTAAGCCGAAAACTGGAGAGTAGTCCCTTGAAAGTCCCTTGTCAGAGAGACTTTCGAATCAACTCGTAATAACCCTGATTTAGCTCGGATGAAGCCTCTCGGACCAGCAGTGTTTTTTGAATCGACTTACATACATTTTGGGAGTTTGCTGGACAAAAACAACCACCAATGTCGGTTGAGCTCCGTCAACAGAAAAGCATCTTCCAGTAGAATCCCCTCGGGGGTCTCCAAGCTCCAGTCAGCAGCGAGGAGAAGCCAGCTTCGACGTTGATACTCCAAGCCGAACCTCAACGGACGCATATCTTCTTCCCTGTCGATCAAGGGTAATTTCGAACGTAATGTGTAAGACTTGGGAGATCAACTATGGACTCATGGCATATGTTCGGCGACTCTCGCACATCCTCAACGCTAAAAATTGTCGGCTTCAAATCTAAAGTCCACTCGTGTGCATACATCTTTCGCGTCACCACGTGATCGAAATTTAACTTGTTGGTCCTGCTGGTCGCATGGCTGACTCCAATCCCTTGACAACAACTTGGACTGCTGCACCACGAGCAAAAATCTTCGGACGAAATCTCCTGCCCACATTCACAAACAAGGACTCCGAGAGAGAGGAAGCAGCATCGCCGTTACAGTCAGAAACTTGAAGCGTCTTTCGATTTCAAATGGGCAGTGTTCAGTTTTCATCAGTGTCAAGAATTATAACCGAAGGTAAGTATTCCATTTTCATATTTTGCTCATATTTTATACGAGCAAACCAGATCGGAAGAAACCATAACTTTTGTCCATGTCACATCCGTAGATCTTGTTGCCGGAGGACACTGATAGCTCAAAATGGCGGCTGTAGGACCGGAACCCCGTCAATTAGTTGGTAGCTTGCCGGAGGTAATTCTTGATTCCGCTTCCTGAGCTCTTATCTTGTCCAGTGTTACGTAACGACTTATAATCAATTTTTAAAACATTCATTCTAGCTCATCGCAAAAATTTTCGAATATCTCACCCCGGAAGACAGAGTAACAGCTAGCCAAGTGAACGAACAATGGAGATTAGCCTCACAAGCCTATCACAAGCGCCGCATGCACCTTAGGATGATCAACCTATTGATTCGGGGTACGGAAGTTGAAGTCTCAGAAGGCAGGCACGTAGAACCCCTCAACATGCTCAACAACCGCTACCCAACTCCAGACGAACCTATTCACCTGGCCTTCAAGCACACCTGGACTGGTCAGGCTGATCAAGACGGTCGTTATTACCGGAACAAGTGTTCTCCAGTTGCCATCGTCACCGCTTTGGAGCAACCTTGGGTTTCACGAGTGATTTGCTTGAAAATGCATTGCTGCTTCACTATCGCCGATTGGTCCACCATAAAAATCGGGATCCTCAACAAACTAACCAACCTGCTGTGGATGGAAGTTCATTTCCTTGGCAATATAGACACTGTCACGCCGCTCTGCTTTACCGAGTTCGCAAATCAGTTTAGGCCAGCAGAGGGCGCTAATGATCAAGTTCGTTCTGAAACGCTACGTTCCATCGAGTTTTGGTTTGAACCCTTTCGACTCGATGCACAACGTCCTCTCCCTGGATTCTATGACCAAATCATTAGAGACATTTTCAGAATTTGTCCGAATTTGACCGTAAGTTGAATTCATCTTCCAGTTGGATGCTTTTTTAAAATGTCTCAAAGCTAACCAATTTATTTCAAACTTCAGGTTTTTGAGCAACAAGGAATTTATGGCTACCGAGAGAAAGTCTGGCTCTGTCGAAGCACGGATCGGAATAACGTCATGGCAGAACCTTCACCAACTTGGGTTGCAGGAATCGGGTAAGTTGCGTTGAAATCAAATACATTCAGAACCAAAATTAACTCTGTAAAATGTTTCTCTTCATGCGTCTGCGTTACAGAGCTGTTGAAGATGGAGTTAACCTGACCCCAGGATTTTCTCAGTTCCTCAGCTTGATGCTGACCCTTGTGCCAATCCGGAAATTGTGTACCGCAACCCGTGCTAACCTCTTGACCTTCCTCGACGGAGAACTACAACCAATTACATCAAATCTCGAGAGCCTGTGCCTGTATTCCTGGATTTCCCGCCAGATGCCACCCCTCTCCGCCTTAATTCCTCAGCCCATGTTCACAAATCTGACTCAACTCTTCTGGAGCTATGAGACGTTTACAGTAATGAACCTCTGGAGAAACGCACCTGTCAACGTCGAGGGGCTACCGTTTCCAAATCTTCAAAGGCTCCATCTTTACCGGAAGCGTCATCGCAATGTCCCGGAAGACAACTTCACTATCGATGACTGGATCCGTACAAGCTTGAACCGAATGGCTCCAAACTTGCAAAGGCTCACTATCAATGCGTTCAATTATCGAAGTGAACCATTCACCGCTGAAACTGATTGGAAAGACTGTTACAAAGTTTTGGGAATTGTTCAGTCGTTTGGAAACGTCGAGAATCTGTTGCTCATCAACAATCAAGAGCCAATGGACGTGGATTGGACTAACTTGGCGAATGTGGATCAAGTGGCTGCTTGTTTGCAAGGTAAGTAAGGATTTGACCGAGACTTGAGAAATTGCTATTCGATGATGATCAATCCATGCTTTGTCCAATAGGCTTGAGGACTGTGAGACTGGTACTTAAGGATCCAGGATTGTTGCTGAGATACGCTCAAAATTTTGAAGAGGTTGAGGCAAGACCAGAGTCGACGATTCAGGAGCTAGAAATTCAACTAGCATATGTAAGTGGCGATCGAATCCTCAGATATTTTTTTAATGGTGATTCAGTTACGATGAAATCAATATCTTTTTGCTGTCAGAGTCGACCGACATATGGAGAACCTATGGACATATGGAGGACATATGGACCTCAACTCGTCGACTTGAATCAGTTGATGGAAATGAACGACCAGTACTGCTTGGATAAAATGGATGGACCTCCCATCTGGATGTGACTATTCGACTCAGCCAGTTATAATATTATGGCAATTGAGCGTTGTTAGATTCAGAGTAATCCATTGGTTTCAATTTGTTTTTACACTAAATGCAATAAGTAAGGCTGCGGACTATTCGGTGAATCAGCTATATTTTTACCAAATGTATTTATATGCATGTTCGAGATACCTACAATTGGGAAGTTAGTTTCAGAAATGTTTATGAATCCTGAAGCATTATGTTATTTAACAATCTATTATAATGTTTCTTCAACGAATTATCATTTGATTAAATTCGGATAGTCGATTACTTTCTCCACAAGTCTTTGATGTTGACGTATCTTTTTAGAGAAGCCAAAATGGACATGATCTCAATCCGCCCGTTTAGTAAATATATAAAAATTTTGATAGCCAATGTCTATTCATTCGGACCCTTACTAGGCATGGAGTCTTGTTTGATTTCGTGTTCGGAAAATTACAAGAAACATTACTGCTAGTCCAAAATCATAATTTTTTAATTTTGAAAATGTTTGTATCAACTTGCAGGTACTTCACGTATCGTTATTTATAATATTTGTAGCCATCGGTTCTTTAAGAATTTAAATTCCTGTAAGCTGCTTTTTCAAGTATCGCAGACAAAATAGGTCAACTGCACCTCCGCACGTAAGTAATAAAATATCTTGTCATGGCTCTGATTCTCAAAGAGCTCCCGAGATGAATTCAATTTTGCACATTGCGGCTAGTGGCAAAAACATGTTGAACTTGTAAAAAATGAACATTTAAATTGCAGGACTATTTGATTGTAATACATTGAAGAAAATTCAAAGGAAGGCGGTGCATTTTGGTTCATGCTTTTTATTTAACTTGATCAATTATAAAAGTTTACAAAATTGAGTCAGCTTTTACGCCATTGTTTAGCTGGTGGAAAAACCAATTGACCGTCTCTCGAGTATGGACAGGTAAAAGATAGAATCGTAGAAATTTTTGCAGTTGCGTAGATCGCGTCTATTACTTCGTTCGAGTGAAGCTGGTCTGCCGACTTCTTTGCCCAGAGCACAGGTTATGGAAGTCCCTCAATCAATGTAGTGACCGAGATAAATTCATGTCATCCCGGAACATACTGTTAATGAGCAAACTGGTTAACTTGCATGCTAGGAGAAAGCACCAAAATTATTTTACTGAAGGAGTATAATTTCTTACTATTCCGTTGTTCTCGTTCCGCAAGTCCCACCAGAGGGTCCACAGTCAAAGTATAATCAGTTGCAGTTTTTTTGGTTTTCTGAGATTTTTCTGTTTTTCTAAACTTGTTGTGTTTTTTCTTTTTTGTCTTTTTCTTGTTTTGTATTGTTTTTTTGATTACTTTTTAGAATTTTTGTTGGTTTGAACACTTTTTCCCTGTTTTTTCTGCTTTTGCGTCCTTTGGACATTTTGACCTGTTTTTCGTTTTTTGAAAGTTTGTACTGTTTTTGGCTTTTGAGAACATTTTTTTAGTTTTTAAAGTTTTTCTTTGATTTTCTATTTTTTTGTCTTCTTGCTACTGGAGTAGCTGAAGCCGAGTGGCTTGTCTTCTTCGACTTCATCCGAGAGTATTTATACCAGCTGCAAAATATGCAGTTTTTTGCAACAAGCATAGCAAGTGCCGATAAGAGCTCAAGTGGACTATATATATATAAGGATATATTTCTTGATTACTTGCTGTCAATGTCTGGCTCTCAAGCTTATCATCAACGTGTGCAATTATCGCACTTTTGATTTTCACAAGTGCAATCAAAACTGGTTGTCATTGTCTGACTTTCACATAATTTTTCTTTCGTGACTTCATTGCACTAAATGTTGGCTAAATTTGAAGGTCAAAATGTCTATAGTTTGTGCGACAAGCGTTTTAATGACAGCAAAATTGCTGTCTAGTCTGACTTCCACAAAATGCGCAGCTTACCAAGTAATGAAGCAATCTCAATAATATTTGTTTAGTCTAGTCGTCTGCAAGGTAAAAAACATTTTACTTTGTTCCAGTTCAGGTTTGGATCAAAGTCCGTCAATTTAACTTTGCTGTACATGACATGCGGAATTGAAATGCCATTTGAAAACCATCTGCGGGTTTCACCGGAACATTGAAACAAAAAATTATTGTCAGTCACTTTTTCGTTGTTCTTGACCGAATTTGATATATGTTAACAAAACAAGGTTTCTAGCTTCAAATTCTGACAATTTATTTGTAGATTAAATGAACTTTATAAAGTAGGTTGCCTTAAAAATTTGGGTAAACTCGAATCGTTACTCGAGTCATGTGTATTTATAATGTGAACCAATATATGAATACTTATTGCGTCGTACAAATCAACATAAGGATTCATGTAGCGACCTCTATATTGTCTAAATTTCTTAGCTACGAGCTGAACTTTTCTCATAGGTTTTGCATGGGAGTGAAAAAGCAAGACATAGATGACAAATCATAATCGTCAATGCTGCGAAGGCTGGAATTTCACAAGTTTCGAGTTAAGTTTCGAGTTTTGGCCTTTGAAATTATTGTTGCACAGTTAGAAAATTTATTATGTCAGTATCAAAAGTCACGTTACAGCTTACACAAAAATATTTACAAGATGAGAAACAAGATAAAAATTATTGTCCTCTTCTCTTAACAATGCTCATCAAATCACCCAAGTTTGGCAAGATCACCTGATTCATGAGTGCAGGACACCCTGCCTTAATCTGATCAAACATTATTTGCTCCAACACAGTCAAAATTTCAGGACACACCCTCGAAAAGCCTTCCCAATCCATCGGTTTCCCACAATTGGTCGCCTGGGGTCCGCCTTCCATCTGCATCCTTTCGATCGTCCCAAACATTTCGCAGTCGACACACTCCAGGCCTTCAGGTCCCACAGCAAACTTGCCTTCAAACAGCATCCCGGCGTTTTCCATACTCAAGTTGTAGTTGTGTGCTGGACCGTAAAAATCCAAGAGGTCCAACGCGATTGGCATATTTACTGCCATCTCATAGTCGCCAATGGATTCCAACTTCGGGATGACTGCGTTACCGGCAAGGAATATTTTTCCGTCAGGCGTGAAAGACATGTCGGAGACTGTCAGCTTTAGGTTCTCCATGCCAGTTATTTTCCAGTTCCTGAAACCACAATAGATTATAGTGCAATTTTTCAACTGATGGCATTAAACTTTAGTTTTAATTAAGAAGATCACCTGAGTTCCCCAAGTATCCTAAACCAAGCATGCTGGATATCAAGTGGAAAGTCGGGTAGGTCAGTCCACACAGGCTCCTCCCTCAGGTCAGATCTTTGGACTATATTTGCGAAAGCCGTTGTCGCTACGGCAAGGAGTACTAGACTTTTCAGATCAAACGCCATTTTGAAGTTGGAGTTTTATTTGACTGGATTTTTCGTGGTTTTAATGTTTGTTAAGCTGCTCAAGAAATTGATATGATGATCAACATCCAGATTTCTACCGTATTTATACCGTCTTTTAAAGGCATTTCTGAAGTGCTTCGAGTGTCTTTGGGTTTTCGGTGGTGGAGTCTAGACTTTCTAAATGTGCTCAAAACTTCCTCTATTGATTTTGATCGAATCGATGATGCTTATTAGCGTCTAGTCTTGGTTCTAATCTCGTCGATTTAATTTCCATTTTCCCGCTTCGACAAAGATTCGCCCGCTCGTTCAGAAAACGGATTAAGTGCAAACGTTGAAAGTCAGACAATGACAATTATTACAAATCTAATCTGTATATTGAATCCATAAACCCACTTGAGCTCTTATCGACACTCGCAATGCTCGTTGCACAGAAGTGCATGTTTTGCAGCGGGTATAAATATCCACGGCTGAAGCTCCAAAAGACAAGCCACTCGGCTTCAGCTACTCCAGTAGCACGAAGACCAAAGAAAACAGTAGAAAGTTCAAAAAAAACTTTAAAAACTCAAAGATTGTAAAACATTTCAAAACCTCAAAAGCCAAAAACAGTATAAACTTTCAAAAACCGTTAAAAAGTCAAAATGTCCAAAGGACACAAAAGCAGAAAAAAAACAGAAAAAAGTTTTCAAACCAACAAAAAGTTACAAAGTTTCCAATCCAAAAACAATACAAAATCTAGCAAAAGACAAAAAAAATACAAAACTGAAAATACTTAGAAAAATTGAAAAATCTCTGAAAGCCAAAACAAAAAACACTGCAGTTGAATACTTCTCCTTCATCTAGAGGAGAACATTCGAATAGGTGCGAAAGCTGGATAAAGCTCCGTCTAAACAGGTATGAAACTACCTCGATTAATTTTTGTGCTTTCACTACACACTGCTTTCACTATACATTTATTATTCCAATTTTTCACTCAGAATATTCCGAAATGACTTTGGATTCAACTGGGCCGCCACTTCGGTCGAGGGTCATCCAGACTTGGGATTTGGAGCAAATGGCTCGAGGGGTAGATTTCACTTGGACAAACTCAAGACGCGATTAATGGAATTGCTACATTCTCTACACTTCAAACCTTGTTGAGATTTCACCTAGTTTTAGAAGATGATTGGGGAAACTTTTTGGCTTTCGACCGGCTAAAAGAAGCCATTGTTGTCACTGGCCCCATTTTGTAAACTTTTATATACATGACCGCAAGTTGAATAAATACGCGTGAATTTCAAAAATATCAATGTCATATTCCATTTGAATTTTGTCAAATATGAAAAAGGTATATACACAAAAACCATTTTAATTCGAAAGTTCTTATCTAAAATCGTCGATATATATACTTGCGCCATTTTGAAATTAGTTGATCTGTATTTTGAATACAAAAAAGTTGGAAGTGAAAACTGGTCTGAACTGCATGTGTTTCGATGAAAGTTTGCAAAAGTGGACTAGTGGACTCGCATTTTTTATCGAAATCAAGATGAATTCCGATTGTTGTGTTGTGACCCTTGGAACGCTTTGAGCATGAAAATACAAAAAATTCTAGCTTCTAGAGTTCAATAGATGTCGAATAAACATTAAGCTTCACCTCGAACTAGACGCATGCATAATCTACTTGCTGCATACTTTTTATGAACTCAAAAAGGGGCATTAAATTATATGTAAAATGGCCGACATGTTTGCACCTTTTAAATAAAAACTCGATTGTAATCAAGCGGCTCTAAGGACTAGACGACAGACTATTAGCCTTTGTTTTTCCTCCTGTCTGATTGATCCAGATCAAGCACAGTTTTGTTGTCATAAACAAGTCTCCATGTCAAATTATTTGCCCTGCCCTCCGACGCTAAAAAATTTTGACATATCCATCAAGAAGCATCTCTACAATTAAATTCAGACAATGACAACATGTTTTTGATTGCACATACTTTAGTCTGAATCAACTTGAGCTCTTTTAGCCGGCATTCGGCACGTATTTTTGATTCATGCGTGCTTAGATTGCACAGGATTTAATGACAGCGGAGATCCCTGGAAGTGTTGCTGATTGATTAGTCTCGCCATCTGATATCGAAAATCTAGACATTCAGTTCACAATCTGTTGTTTCTACATTGATAAATTAAGATTTAACCTTTTAAAACCAAGAGTGCAATAATAACGCGTGTAGGCGATAAGCTTGAGAGTCAGACAATGTCAACAACTTCCACAATTAATTAGCAAAATTATATCCTTTAAATCCACTTGAGCCCTAATCGGCACTCCAAACCGGCAAGTGCATAATTTTGCAAGCTGTATAAATACCGTGGGCTGGAAGTTCAGAAGACAAGCCACTCGGCTCCAGCTACTACTCAGTCAAGTAGCTAGGAAGCCAGGCAGAAAAATTAGAAAATCAGTAAAAAACTTCAAAAATATTCAGTAAAAAATTCAAACTAGCAAAAGTCAGAAACATTACAATCTTTCAAAAAGAATATAAAAATTCAAAACTTTGAAAGTCCAGAAGCAAATAAAAACCCAAAACTAGAAAAATTATAAAAACAAATGGCAAAAACTTGAAAACAGAAAAACAATACAAACTTTCAAAATGCGAAAAACATCTCAAAAGATCCAAAAGAAGGACAAAAAGCCAGATACAAAGTCGAAAAAGTTCAAAAGCAGAAACACTACAAAACTGTTAAAAAATCAAAAATTCTGACATAACTTCAAAGTGCCCGTCAAAATTCTGAAAACGGACAACGTAGCCATGGGACGTGACTGAATTCGGACTCTGCAGGTATGTCGACCACTAGCGACTTATTTTTGTGGTTCACTTATGCTCAATTCAGTGATGAAGGAATTTCAATTTGGTTTTGCAGAAGAAATAGTCTTTCAGGATGACTTCGGACTCGGGCGGATGTAGCAGGTTCGGTAGACAACACGCAACTTTGGAATCTCGAAAACTGGACTTCAGCGCAAAACCGGTTTCACTAGTTTTGCTCGACTAACCGCTGCAGCAAATTCTGATACCTCAAGTTTTGTTCTGAACGGCAACGACGTGAACGGAGCCTCAGAACCGCCGTTTTCTGTAGCTGCTGATAAGCACAGCATCTGCTGACTGACCTAAATAATTTATATTTTTGATAGCCTCCAATCTTTGGACTTTTTGTAACCTTTTGTACTTTTTCAAACATTTTTATACTTTTCTACGAGTATTTTGTACTTTTTCTACCTGTTTATACTTTTATACCCTTGAAATAAAAAACGCACAATTATTTGTGCGAGGTGGCCGAAAAAATCGCTTTTACTTCCATTCAAATATACATAGATACTACATGCATCTGTACATCACTTTCCATCTTTTCGTCTTCAAATCAATTACACACAGCAATTCGTGACTCGATTAACAATAGTCTCGATTGAAACTACTACTGCAGCTAAAGCAAGGGAAATTAGTACAAATTGAAACAAAACTTCAATTGCTGGATCCGCAACTGTCAATGGGCGAACGTCATTATTCTGCTCGCTAACTTGTTGGTTCAATGCTTCGGGTCTCAGCGGTCGCAAGATCATATGCCACTTGTGGAGGAAGTTGATAATTCCAGATTCAAAAATTCCCTGAAGCTTCTTTGACACGCATTCAGAGCCGACGACATGAAAAACTGGCGGTCTCATGTAAAATTGTCCATCATTCCGCTCCAAGTACTTCGCTCGATCCAAATTTTGTGTCAGCGCCTCAGAACCCGTATGGGCAAACTTCAGTTCCCGATTTGCTCTCATTGCTTTCTTGAACAAGTTCCAGTACCATGGAAAAGTCTTCTTCGAGATCAAAAACGCCGACTTCTTTCGGCGAGTGGCCCAATAAACCTTTGTCGCATCGGCTGGATCGAGAGAAAGTAACTTGCATTGCCTCAATCTTCCAGCCTGTTCTGAGCAAGTCATGTTCAATATTGACTTGGGTTCCAGATTCAACTTGCCGTTTTTTGCCGTTTCAGACCAATATTTCACCTGCTCCTTGTACTGCTTTCCAATATATTTGTTCAAGTCCTCCGGGCAGATTGCATCCACTTTGCTGCGTCTCCTGTTCAAATTCTGGATACACTCCATACGATCCAGTTCTTTCTCAATATTCAGGCGACAACCTTCCGTCTCTTCGTCAAAGTAATCCCGAATACTTCTCGACGATAGGCTTGAAATGTGAAAATTTCCTCGAAGTGTAATCGGATAGCTGTCAGGATTAAATCCGGTGTCTGTGTTCCAATCGTCTTGTTCAACAAGAAAAGATCGAGGCTCCAGATTCTCTTCGTCCGGAATGCAATAGATGGATTCATGGAACGCGTACAAGGAAAAATCTGAAAAGTCTTGCCATTCTTTCAAGTCAGTTTCGTACGGAAAGCGTGCAGCAAAGTTGGACTCCAGAGCGCTGCGGTACCAATTTGTGAGAACAAAAACAGTGACAAACCAAGCAGAACAAACCAAAATTCTATTTAGTTTTGGGCGCCAAATTTTGAATCCATTACTTTGGTCCCACAAAAGAGATACAAGGGCAAAAAACAATCGCAAATCTTCAAAATTCCGTTGAACGGCTAAAACCGCCAAGAAAAATGATGCCAGAAAAAATACTGACAAGACCAGCAGAAGCCAGATATTTGGATCAAAAACTGAAGTGTACAGGTCAACCGACCTGGCTCTGGAAGCCACGCCTTCTTCTGTTACAAACACCCAATCAGCTCGCATGTTTTCACTTCGAAATACGCCTATGGGAATTGTTCGCAGAAAAGGTGACGCCTTGATTGAAGAAAAATGAAGTACAGTTTCAGGTACCTCGTTCCACCAATAGTATTTCGCAAGAGCCTGAATTCTGTCACAGTCCTCCCTTGACATATTTCGTGGAGAAAATACTGTCAGCGCCATCTGGTCTTCCAAGGACCAAAAGTCACGAATAAGCTTAACAGATCCGAACTTTTTCACAGTTTTACAATCTGTCAAACGGTCCTTGTCAATTCCCCAGTTTCCGCTCCATTGAAGTAAACGACCGTACTCTGTAAGCTGGGCTTGGGCTTCCAACATTGACGTCCAGCAGTTCCGGTCCGAAGGGTCGCATTTGAACGGTAGAATTTTTGTCGACTTGTCAAATTTGCCGCCTTCAAACAATCGGAATCCACAAAGAAAACAGATGGCAACGCCATCTGTTATCAAAGCTTTATTTCTTTCGCCGTATTTCAACAGGAAGAATGTCTGTCGGTCAAACGAGAAAAACGGAACTTCTTTCTCGATTTCAAAAATTTTCGAGTTTTGAACAAGGTCGTCCGCATGTTCTTTTGATGCGAGATACAGTACGAATTGAGGCGAAATTTCCAAAATATGCTTTCGAAGGGAGCAATTGGCGAGGTGTTTAGAATCGCCCTCAAGTTTGGGTTCAGAAGCAACAACAAATATTGCAGATCGAAGCGACTTGGAACCTCTGGCAATTTTTTGCAACTGTTTAGAGGTTTTCACTAATGTCGGGCAATCAGCTTTCAAAATTGTACTCGTAATTTGTAAGTGCGGAAGTTCAATACTTTCAAAATCGACTATCGGAAACGACGGCGTTGTGATCAAAGCCAAAAGTGGCAAAAAATTTGCTGGTAATATTGTCTGTAGGTTCAAGTTTGGTTGGCAGTGATGATCAGCGTTACAAATGTCCATTGTATAGATTTTTAGTTTACTTGTGGATGCACACTGAACTCTGAGTTAGGAAATATAGACAACAGAAGCCTTGGAATTTCAATTATTTTAATGGATATATATAATCGAATGGAGCTGATAAAAAATTAAACTTTGACGAAAATACTTCTTGGTTTGAAGAACCCTTGAGGCCCAGAGGTTCGAAACGACAATTTGCTAAATTACTGACCCTGACCTACTGAGTGAGTTTGTTTTGTGCCGAACCTGATAGCTTGAGCCAACATCAAAACAACATATTAATTCAATTATTTCTGCTAATCAGCTATAGCCAAATTTAGAATGAAGCAATTGCTCAGGGTTTATGGCCATTTATCATTCATGATGCCGGTCAATTTGCTGATTCAGCACATTAGCAGCGATAACATTCTCTACACATGATCCCGTGTATTTGACGTTTAAAGTTTAGAGTTGAATGGATGACACTAAAATTGGCGTGATTCCAATTCCATCCATTTAGCCGCTTCTATGAATCTAGTGGATGCGGAAGCGCTAAAGCTAGACAACTATCACAACGGTAGCGTGGCCGAGCGGTCTAAGGCGCTGGTTTAAGGCACCAGTCTCTTCGGAGGCGTGGGTTCGAATCCCACCGCTGCCAATAATTTTTGCTCTTTTTTACACTATTAAATTCCTTCAGTGTCAATTTTAATAACAATAAGATCATACAAATAAAATCCATTGTAGCCCCAACATATACTCAAAGAAGTTCCGTTTGTAGTCACATTTCCGTCAGACCTGCGAATCGTCAATTCCTTCAACTCCACATCTCTGTAAAATGCAATTCATTAACTTTTTTGATGTTGCGAAACCCTTTTGTTTTCACGAGAATTTTAATTAATGAAGAACACACCTTGACAATGTTAGCATTGAAGCAGTCCAACATCTCCTTGTACGTCTCGCAGTATTCCGATTTGTAATCCATTTTTCCAGCTGCAAAAATTACCAACTTTACTTCCCCGTACCTTATCCAGTTCGATCTCAAAATTGTTAAAAAATGACTTACCGTATTTATCAATGCATGGCTTGGCACTTTCCGTGAAGTAGTAGCTGTTTTTCAGCTGCGCCATTGTCTTGCTCAGAGCCTCCATATGAACTTGGCCTTCAGAGTCCAGCTGAAAAACCGAAATCGACGCTCATATCTCACAGCAAAATATTCATAATTTCAAAATCTAGTGAACTTACCGGAGCAAGGTGATTCAT
Organism: Sphaeridia pumilis; assembly: GCA_034698345.1. Lineage (NCBI taxonomy): Eukaryota > Metazoa > Arthropoda > Collembola > Symphypleona > Sminthurididae > Sphaeridia > Sphaeridia pumilis. The sequence goes on from JAQGBJ010000071.1 coordinate 49,745, forward strand.
AACACACTTTACTATACACGCATGCCGTTTACCCATTTCAATCTTGCTCATATTCGGATGAGCAGCTGTAAATTCGGCTGAGCACTGACGTAATTTTGGCATTACGAATTTAGCTCCGGTCAAGATTGCATTTCGGCACTTTTTGTTCTCAGCTGCTTGTTCCTCGGAAATTGGTGGTTTTTCTGTCGTTTTCGGTCTCCTTCTTAGCTGAGCAGCTGCTGGACCCGTTGAGTTGGTCCATGGACGGTCCACTGGCCCGTTTTGCAACTGTGCTGCTGGGCTAGAAATCTGAAAAGAACAAATTTAATTTTTTGAAAAACTTGCAAAGATTCTTGTTTTTGACGAGTTTTGAAGAGTGCTACTTACAACAAAATTTTCAAAGAACGACAGAGCCAGCAGAAATGTAACTGCTGCAAGCCCCGCACGGCTGTCCATTATCTTGGCCATTGAAATTGATGTGCAAAAACTCTAGTGTTTTTGAAACTGGTCAGAAAGTCGCAATGGTCAAATGCCATCTGGCATGAAGGCGAGAAGCGCCAAGTGTCAAAACCTTGAAAATCAAAGTCAAAGGAAATTGATTTTTTCTGAAAAGCATAGATTTTTTAAAAACGGCCAGCTTTGTGTGGGGTCGATTTTTAATTTTACAAATGGCATATGCGAACCCATAAATTGCGTGTGGTGTACGTAGGCGGGAATCAATGAAGTATAAAAATATTATAGTGCCTTGAGAGCACCGGAAGCCAATTATGATTATGTGATGCCAGAAGAACAAACAGCTATGTAATTGATATGTGATTCACGAAAATGAATGAAGCAGAACGCAAAACGGAAATAGCTGTCAGTCTCAATGAATTACTCTTGTTGATAAGGTGTAATTTTAATTTCAGGTACTTCGAGGTATCACACATGTGAAATTTTTAAGGAAGTTGGAATTCGTTTGCCATGACAGTCAGATAGACCGGAAATAGCCGTTAGGAATTTTTATTCTGAGCTAACAATTCGTAGAACGTAGACTTGGGCTCCATGAATGCTTTTCTCAATTGATCCCAGCTCCAGAACAGACAAAATTGCACTATCGCTTGAAATAGCACTGACATGCCCGCCTTCATAACTCACAAGTTGAAACTGGAACTCTTTTCCAGTGTCCGTAACGGACTCTGTCGTTGGAATTATTTTTAGCTTCGACACATCGCCGCTTGAGCCAATTGCAAAGTTCTTCCCGAAGACGCTCCGAATCATAAAATAATCTTCGTCCGCAAATATTCGCCATTTAAAAGCTTCTTCCAAAGTCTCTGAGCTGTTTCCGTACTTCTTCAAGACTTGGCCTTGAGGCTTGAGTTCGGTCGAAGGTTTTTCTTCCACAGCGAACACAGCATACCCCGATTCGTTAACGGATGCAACAATCCATTTTTTGTCAGCCTCAAAGAGCTTGAAAACTCCCGGGTTGAATCTGTTCTTCAGCTTCGTCGACGCTTCAAGGTCTTCTGGAGTTGTCAAATTTCCCGCCAATTTATAGACTTGACGCGCCAATTCCACATAGTCTTGAGTGCAAATATACTCCGATTTGAGTATCACTCGAAGCAGAGCATTATAAGCTTCCACAAGTACTTCGGCCGGTTCGTTCTTGAGAACTTTGAAGAAACCAGTCAACCGGTTGTTGGCAAACAAATCCGTTTCGTTTCTACAGGCCGGGTAAAGTCGATGGATTTCTTCGTCAACAGTTGAAGTTGGCAAATCTAAAAAAAATGGCTCATCAGTCAGACACTATTTCCTCAAACCAAACACTTCAGCCAAAAGACCAAATTCTATAGTTGAAATTTACCTGTTGAAGTTGGTTCGGAATCCTCAATTGTTGATGTTGGTTGTGTACCGGAAGTCACTGAAGGCAGTTCAGTACAATTAGCCATTTCATCGAGTATCTGTTTCCTCTCAATTGTCTCCAGGGAATTTTCGAAGGTCTCTGTCAGTAACTGTAGGTTGACCATTCGAAACGTGGAGGTTCCAAGTTGGAAAGCCATCTTCGAAAGCAGCTGCGCCACATCTACCAACTTTTTTGCAAACCGGTAAACTTGCTTCTTGAACTTGGTTCGCTCCCGTAAAAATTCGTCCGACACCAAAAGTTTCCAACCTTCGATCGCCACTTGGCTAAGAGAAGACTTGAGCTCCAGGACATCTTCCAAGGAACAAGATCCCAAGGTTTCAGGCGACTTCAAGTTGAGCCTCTGCCAGATTTCATCCGAAGGAATTTCTTTACCGGCTAACATCACCAGCAACAATTTCGTTTGAGCCAGGACTAAGACCGACTCTTGGTAGTCTGAAGCCACTTTTCTGACAACACATTTCAAAGCTTCTGGTTCTTTTGTACTGGTGGCACTACATTTTTCAGCTACGAACAGAATCACAAGTATAGCTGAAGCGAATAGCCCGTTTCGGTTCATATTGGAAAAAATCCAAACAATTGACACTGAACTTCTGAACCTTTCACAAGCGTCAAGCCCAATGGAATGAAGACGAATTTCTGATTTTGCTGTAAGACTGTATGACGATCATGGAATAAATTATGCTCGGGCAAGAAACTCAAAGCCGGTTTGGCGGAACTGATTTGCCATTCATCAGCCCCAGGTTATGAGGAAGATTCGATCAACAGATCCAAACCGGTTACAAATAATCGCAATTTCGCAATCGTATTCAGATAAAATTTGTCTTTTATTTAAAGATACGTATTGGACACTTACAATTAACGTTTCAATACATTTTCAACCACGTACCTGTAATTCATATACCAGATTATCGTTAACGACGCCCTCTACAGGCTTTTTCCTACAAACAATTTTGACTTTTGAAATATGCAGGCAATCATAACTTAAGCATAAAACTGTCTTCCCAGATCTACTTTAAAATTTTCTCACATGAAGTTCTGTTCGATTTCTACTTCAAGTTTGTCTCGAAACTTACTTTTTTCTGCAATTCTTAAGTTTAACAAGATATGATCAAGTTTTGGATATTTTAAGTGTGCTCGAACCCAACTTCAATGTGTTTTGCAGCTTGCTTTTTCAACGTACATAATTAACACAATTAATTAACTTACCTGTACGGCTTGCAAGCTGCACAATAATTAAACTTTAAAACACTTGAACAACACCACCACTTATACGTATCAAACGCATGTCTTTAAAACTAGGAGTATTTTCACATATACAGTTCTGTATAGTCGCCGGCAGATGGCGGTGGCGCACTTATTTCACTACATTTTTTTAACACAGGCACGCTGTTTTGCTTCTCTATCCGCTAACATGATGGACTTTTTCGATTCTTTTCTCGATTTCTATCACACGCTACTACAGCCCACAATATAATTTACTTACAGTGAACTATTTTCACCTAAGCTAAATAAAATGGTCAATATAATTTCATCGTCAAGGTAATTACAATTTTAGAGGTACAAGTTGGAAAAATTACATCCACACCTCAAGGGTCATACAATACATTAGATTTTGTATTTCTACCAACGCTTTTCTACCCGTCTGTCTCAAACAGCAACCCCGATTCATGTTCCAACAGGTACTTAATCTCTCTATTATTCGTCTGCTTTCAAAAGCAGCGTCATTCTTTAACAGGTCAAAATTCAAAAGTTTTCTCACTACCCTCATCCACTCAAGGTACAATAAGGAATTTCACTTCTAACTAGCGCAGCGCGCTACGCGCGCTTCTACTTCAAAACATTCCTAAGTTTGCTACAAACAGCCAGTGTATAGGCACTCATACGTGTTTTTCCATTTTACATTTATATAATTTCAAATAGCGCGAGCGCGCCTTATGGCGCTTCCAACGCGCTTCATTGTCTGGGACGGAAATAACATAACATCGAATATGATTCTACAATAACAAAAGGGCGTAGTAATACTAACGGTAACAGGGGGACATGCGGTCATCATCGTCATTGAGACGATGATGACCGCGACAGAGAGCATGCGCGCGCGCGCGAAGCGCGCGCTTGTCTTTCTCTCGGCGCGAAATACAAAACACATTTTTGACATTTCCACTTGTACTAAATAACATCACGCTTTACAAAGAGAGAGAGAGAAACATTTTTCCAAAAAATTATAGTCGTTTTAGTCGACTGGACAAACGAGGTATCCGTATTCGAAGAGTAGCGACACAGCCAAGAAAACAAAGTACAGAGCAAACATGACGAGACCCAATCCTTTGTTCATTTGCCAGCGGAAAGCCATGATTGAGGTGACGACGAAGCACAGCATTCCTGGAAGGTCCAGAAAATAATTAGCGAATTTCAAAAAGCAAAAATAACAAAGTAAATTTTTCCAAGCCTTACCGAACAAGATTGTAATGGAACAAATCATTCCTTTGGCGCTGACTTCAACATGAGTCTGCATGAACGCCGTATACAGTAGCCATGGTAACGGAAGCCCGACAGTGACGTCAAAAATATTGGATCCGACAGATGACGACACGGCCATGTCACCGAGCCCTTTCCGCGCCACAATCACCGAAGTGATCAAATCCGGTATCGATGTTCCAGCAGCAAGGAATGTCAGTCCCATAATCTGCAAGATGCAAATAAATAAACATGTTCTTTAGTTTATAGTTACACCATAGCAACAATACGTATATATTATTATATCGCTTCGTTTCTATGCATTCAAAACGCTCTACTTTTCCACCATCGTCACGCAAACAGCCAATCATTGTCGAGCAGCGTGGGACGCTTCCAGCGTCGTCGACGCTGCATAATTGCTTCCTCTATCGATCCTCATGCAATGCACCTTTCACCAAGCCAATTCCGCCCGTCCATCCATCACTTGCCGTTAAAAAACAGCAACAACAACAACAACCTGCACTGATTTAATTGACTTCAATCAAGGCTACTATTCAGCGACAGAAGTTCGAAGAACCACTTTGCCCAAAACGTGTCTCCGTGTTCAGTCAATAAAAACGACAAATCTGTCTCGACTCTCGGCCAAAAATCTCGATAAGGACCAAGGCCAAATTTGTAGGCTGAAAGCCTACAAATTAATATGTCATTCGATCTCGGCGTAACGTCTCCGTCGAGTATCGACAAACCATCCACTTTTTCCATTGCGTGCGAGTTTTGTGTTCCAGCTTTAGCAAATGTTGTATATTCTCTAATGTTTCTATTCTTTCCACCTTTCAATACGATTCATCAAAGTAAGCGGAAATGGCTTTACATTTCTACCGTTTGTTTTTCCTCTTAATGGAGTTGAAGCCTTGACTTTTGAAAGCTCCAACAGTCCTTCGTTCCTATAGATTGGCCTTCAAAATATCCAAAATATTCTGTGATTTTCCCAACATTCGCGCTCTTTTGTTTCTCGTAGGTCTATGTACGATTAATGACTTTTTTCCTAGTGAATTTGTCAATTTCTACCAAAACTAGAAAATCATAACAAAATATTTAGTACATATTCAACCTGACAAAAGCTGCAAATATTTCCAGTTTCCCACACCAAAACAAAGCTTTACGGCATCCGCAAAAATATACGAACTCGAAATTCGCTTCGAGCGTCAGCGCTTCCAGCGCTTCTTCTGGCGCCCTTTACTTCAATGTTGGTCAACAGCAGCGTTTTCACGTCCGCCCAACTGCGACCATGTCGTCCATCATTTGCCATGACACTCTTGGAGCCTATTTTGAGCTTCCACCGCTGCCGCCAACTAACAAAACCCTGATCTGATTTCGGTTAGCTTGTAAAACCGCTGCTGAAATGTCAGACGCTTGATCCATAACCGCAGCAGCGGTGCTCGACCACCGAAACGCTTGTACAAACAGCTTGCTTCTAGCCTTCCTTAGCCTCCTTCAAAGCACACAAACTTACACGTGTACAGGGAAATTGCCAATTCACATACTTGCCAAAACTCAACCTTGTGAACCTCAAAAGATATGCTCCTGATAAATTAGCCAATATTCGAGCCCAGAGGCTCGTCGCGGTTTAGACATACGAGCGCTACTCACAAACTTTCTTCAACGAAACTTGCGCCCTAAAACTTGCTGAACTTGCGGCTTCTGTTGTAACAGCTGACTTTCGCGACCGTGAAAATTTACGATGCAACCACCACCGTAATGAATTCACCATTAAATTGGCAACATTCTGGTACAACCAAAAGATTGCTCCGAATTTCGACCAAGATTTATTCTTCTCAGCAAACACTTTGATAGCCACTTGAGCTCTGCAATTAAGCAACTTTTCCGCCAAAAGAAATTCGTAATATCCGCTTCCGTCCATCAAAACTCACAGAAACGTTTTCGCGCAAAATTCCAAATTATTCTTTCTCTGGTTCGGATTTTGCTTTTTTGTAATCCCATTAATTTTCTAATTGTAGCTCATTTAACCAAAGACAAGAATCGGAACAACTTGTCGATTTTGCTGAAAACAAAGGCCAAAATGTTGAAATCAAAACGGCCTTGATTGACGATATCCTTCCGTTTATATTTCTCCTTACATATAAAATCGCCGTCGACTTTTACTCGCTCGCCTACATTTCCCACGGACAAAGTTTCCGTACTTTTGCCAAAACGTGCGGCCTACTAGCACACTTTCCTCATATTTCCACTTTCTCTGCAGTCAGTTGGTTTCCCTTATATTCAACGGAGAAAGCGTTTTTCCTACAGACAAGCTGCTACTACCACCACCAACTGCCGATGTTGCATGTTAAGCCACCATCGCCATTTATACTCCACACGAAACCAGTTTCTCCCGCCAACCCAACAATCTCGTATTTTTCCTTAAACGAGCCAAAATCCCAAGACAAAAAGAGAGTAATGGGGCGCTGATTTGCGAGCGATTTATGAATCCTTTTCAGAAACCGCTACAAAAAGGCGCGCGCTAGCGCGCGCCCTCTATAATTTTTTCAGTCCTCCAATAATTTAGATACATGGCTACTGCCAACAAATAAAAACGTAAATGAAACCGAATAATATCCCCGTGTTCTCTTGATGGCCCATTTCAGCTTTTACATGGCCTCTAAAGAATGAAATACAGTCGAACACGACATGAGCATTTGTAGTGCTCCTCCCTGTATGTGTCCAGTAAGCATTTTTCTTGCTATTGTCCTCACAGTTATTGTGTCTTATTGTCCTAAATGTCCGTCATAAAAAAGGACAAAACAACAGCAGCTCTACAATATATACGTCTACAACGACTTTGATTTTTTCAGAATATTTCCACGCTGCTGTCCACATTTCAACAAGACAACAATGACGCTTGGACGTGTGATGAGTAGCCAAAATTGGCACCAAAAACGACAAACGGTAAAGTCTTACTTCTGGAGCAATGTTGAACGTTTCTCCAGTCCGGTCAGCCCACCAGACCATAAAGTAGGAAAAGATGGCGATCCACAAGATGGAGCCAGCAAAGCCCCAAATGAAAAACTTTTTCCCGCGCGGTGTCCGAGTGTCGGGAAGGGTAAAGTATAGCGACATCATAATGGGAAATAGGATGATGTAAGAGATTTGTTTCCTCAAATCTCCCTTCGGCCATGACACGTCCAGTGGCTCTTGAGCTTCGTTTTCGGCCTCGTCCAGGGCTGCCAGTTCCTGTAAAATTTATGAAACAAAGGTCATTTTTGACGGTCCTGCTCAATATATCTTTTTTCCTTCTTCAGACGCCACCTAGCGGAATTTCGCTTATGGTGTTTTCAATGGCAACTTTTTTAATGCTCTAAAGGTTATTGTTGTTGTGGCCCCCACGTAAATCCGCTAACGGTTACTAACCTCACTTCGGCATTCTTAAAATCGGAAGTTGACCTTCAACGAACACTAGCGAAAAAAATCTAGCAAACTTCCGTCCTTTGCTCATTAACAAAACATTGCCGTTGCTATTCGTACGTATGTGAAATAGCTCTTGCATTCTCGTTAACGTTGTAGCAACCTTAACGAACGCATGCAAAATCCTCATTACGTATCACAACAACCATCAAATCAGATAAAATTTTGCTATGCTTAACTTAAGGCTAAAAGTGTAGCAATGCATTTAATTTTGTTCTGTATAAAGTTTAGCCGTCCTGGAATTTTAGCTTAATTTGGTCACGTTTGAACTGCTAGTGGCATAAAATAATTGCGAAATTCCTCCTTCTGTTTTTGAGTTGAACGCCCTGTGTATTTTGATATTGAATTTGCGCCCTCTAGCAGCCAGTTTGAATGAGTTAGCTTCAATCTAACAATTTTTGCCACTTTTGTCAGCAAATTCTATATACTTTGCAAAACCTCGACGTCTGCCAAAAACCTGCCTATTTCCTGTCAAATCATCTGACAAAAATCAAAGACACCCAAACCCTTTCCAACGCCATGTTTGTTTCTCCCTTTGACATTTCCGACAAGAAAAGAGTCGTCAGCAGACCTTTTCTCCCCGCGAAAAAAAAAAACTCATTTTTGTCGCCAAAATAAAAAATTTCAAATCTCCCGCTCTGCTGACCTGAGCACTTGGCGCGTCTCCATTGGCATGCTGTTCCTCCGCATCGACAGTCGTCAAGGGGACATCTGTCGGTTGGACAGAAGGAGGAACCTGAGGTGGCGCCACTGGTCGACTTCGGTTGTTTGCCGCAACAGTGTTGTTAGCATCCGTCTTTGCAGCGTCCAAGAGAGCTTTCAGCGAAGCAATTGCGTGGAGTTGAGTCGCTTTCTCGTCGACACGCCCTGTATAAAATACAAATACAAATTTTAAGTTTATTTCTTCAAAAATCTTCCCTCTACAACTTTTGACTTCCCATTTGTGAAAAATTTGACCTCTTTAAAGAACTCCCGCCATTACAAAACACATTTAAGAGCCCCTAACAGCCCCATTTCTAACTTAAACATCTTGTCTCTGCCACATCATTTGCCAAAATTGTGCCTTCCATTTTTCATTCCATGCCCATAAAATCCGTCAACCTTTGACCTTACAGCCCTGGTCGTTATCTTTACTTGAATCTTGTCCAATGCCCGCAAAACGCTTTAAGCTGACAGCAGTAAATCCCCGAAAAGTATCGCTATTCCCCGCATACATTTCAATTCCTTGCTTAAGACCAGCTATCAATAAAAAAGCCGTTGGTGGCCTTGGTCCTACTTTCACAATCTTCGTCGTTGAACGTTACTTGGTTCTCGATACTTTTCAAAATATTCTCCCGCCACAACGCACATTTTAGTCAGCTTACTGATAACCTAACCGTCCAAGATGAATTGCAACCAGCGAAGCGTACAAACCCGCATAGCCGTCACATAAATCAACGACAAATTCGCTAACGATATCCGCATAGCCTGTACTTCATTACGCGGAAAAAGGATCCGAAAGTTCGCCGATGCGTATTATCGAGCGGATATTTCGATTACCGAGATGGACCAACTTTCAGGCAGAGTCTTGCTTACTGGAAACGGAAACTTTCTTGCTAATGGAAATATTCCTGACCTTCGCATTGCGCAATGGGGATTCCATCAATTGCGAATCTTTCTCAGACCCGAACGGATTTTTAATAGAATTTGTTTTTCCGCCCCAAAAGCCCCTTAGCTAAACGTAAATGTCTCCGTTGCATTTATGCCAAAAGCAATAAAATATCGCCAAGAGAGAAAGTAAATAGCCTTTCGTATTCCCTAGTATTGATTTGATAATGTGCCAAGGGATTTGGACGCCTTGCATCCTTGCAAAACCAATATCACTTTTTCCTATACTATCGAAATATTTCAATTCAATAGGCAATAGCCACATTTCCATCTCATTAATTCCCTGAAATGTTAACTGAAATTCCCCAGGTTTCACTTTCTCCTCGCCCATTTTCAACATATTTCCAACGAAACCAACGTCAACACTGTACTAAAAAATCTCGAACAAATTTCTCAAAAGATACGTAATCTCGGTTCTGTCGTCGTCTCTTCATGCGAATCCTTGCAAAATACACAACTTTCCCCAGCTTTGGCTCACATCTGTCGAAATTCTCAACTTTGCCTTATAAAAACCTAAAAATCTCGTCTATTTTAGTAAAAATAAGAAGATTTGTTGACATTTATATGCCCACATTTTCGTCATCAACCAGCGTCTTCAATTACCCTCCAGCTGAAAGGATCAGGTATTTTTCCTCCAAAAACCCTCCTACTTTGACGTAACATTACATAAAAATATACCAAAGCTCGTCCCATTGAAGATAATTGAAAAGAAAGTAGGAACAAAGATCAAACTTCAAAGAATACGCTGATGAGATCATGTTGTTGCGTCACGGGAAAGAACGAGACGCGACCATCTTTGAGTATAAAAAGAAGCGTGTTCTATTTTAAAGACATCCTTGGAATCCAAGATGAAACTTACCGTCATGCAAAGGGTCGATTGACTGAATCATCAATTGGAGTAGCCCATGTCGAAACTTGGTGCCTGAGTGAAGGAGCGGTATTGAGCCACGCCGTCCATTTCCAGCGCCCCCTGGCGGTTTTAAACCGCCTGAATTTGAGTTATTGGCGGCTCCTGCACCTTCCCTCTTGTCTTTGTTCCCGCTCACGGTTTGCACTGACGCTTGGCTGCTTGACCCGCCTTCGCTTCCTTTCTGTAACGCAAAAAGTAAAGATCCAATTTAAAATTACCGCTCATTTCATTACAGGTTTATATTTACGCCACGAGAAGTAAAAATAAGCTTGGGATTTTTTCGGTTTTGTTGCTGGAATATTGCAGCCTTCAACGGTCCACGTGGCTCCTCTGGGCTTTTTGCCCTGTTGAAGCATACGCGTATTTACATGGTCGTTTTGAATAATACAAGCTGTCGTTACGACCACCTGGTATCGTTAAACCAACGGATGCCTTTCAGCCAATCCACCAAATGAGCCGCGGTCCAACCGCCTAACAACACTACGACACAGCTCTCAACCACACGGCCAAGACGTCACGCTGTAAAATCGTTGAAATAGTAAACCGTTCTCAACCAACAACCTTTTACATAAAACAACGCAATTGACAAGAACGCCTTTCATAGAGTAAAGTGGCGGTCGCAGCAGTGGCAATTTCAACCAGTCTCTTCACTTGTACACAAAAGACAAAACACCCGTCTGCTTAACCATGCACACAAATGGACACTTGCTGAAAGCTTAAGGTTGAACAAAGCGACAGAGTGGCTGGCTATGTTGTCCCCGTTTTCTATACAAAACCTCGCCACCTTTTCACCTGCCGTCAGCTTTTGCAACCTTGAATGTTTCCTATTTTGCTAATGTGCCAAAACTAGGACCTTGGACTAGTACAAACCGCTCCGTATTAATATTCACAATTCGAGCCATGTCTGGTTACTAGAATCAAGCCTGGACAATGCCAGCTAATAGTTACTTATGAATGTACTTCCGAGGCCGACCAAGTAACCACAAAAGGCCTTGCAGGTTGTTCCACAACCGTTGTTAAGTACAAATTTTGATGGTTTGTGTAATGGTGAGCATATTGTTTGAGTTTCTCAAAACTTCTTGGAATAAATTGTTTTTTAAAACTCTAAACAAATTCGATGGTTCGTGTAATGGTGAGCATACAATTTTTCATGCTCCACCGACTGACCTAGCCGGGAATCAAGCTTCAGCTTGACTTAAAATTCCAACGGAAGAAAATTGCTAACCTCTTAAAACATGATGGCGTCAATCACGCAATTTTCACTCAATTTCTCACCCTCCATTTCATAACGAGGCCACGCAATCACAGCTAATAACAGTCTTTTTATCCCACAATGGCCTCAAACAATGCCCAGGTCGCCAGCTGTGGGCGCAATCACGCCGGCCTTGCCTCCCCCCTCAAGTGCCCCAGCAGTCCGGCTACTTTTCTACCTTATACTTTAAAGATTAATTAGGTCCTTTCTTTCTATCCTTCTTACCAAAAAGCGCTATAGGTTTCCGTTCTACTTTCTCGCTTTGTTCCCGCCTTCTCCTTGAATTACGCCCCAACGAACGGCACCTACTTGCCTTTTCTACCTCCTTTTCTTCCATTTCATACCTACACTGTAATCTGGTATAATCATGCATTATTATAATTTTCTCACAATTCACCTACATGTCCTCTTTTTCTTCTCGCTTTCAAAAAGAAGTAGGTGTATTAAATCAATAGAATTCCTACCCATGACTTTCACCTCCAAAAGTGCTTTCTTTCTTACATTTTTTTGCCATCCGCTCCAGATATCCACGATATAGATTCGCCTCGCTTTCTCTCCCAACAGGTTTTTTGCCTAATCTGATTTCCCCACACACATGCTCGAGTAGTACGTATCTAGTACTGGAAACCTCTTGCAAAAAATTACCCAATCTTAACCACCCAGAAGATGAATCACGCCTAAGGGAATTGACTGCCTCATCGATTGACAATGACATCCCTTCCCAGATTAACCATCAGGAGTGCAGAAATCAACTTCTTTTTGGTGACCTCCATCCAACTGATTCTCCTGTAGGCTTACAACATATCGCGGGCTAAAAATATTCTACGACCCTTTTGAAAACATGCGAATTATACCGATTGCTAAAATCTCAAGTAAAAGTGTTTACAAAAACATGTCTCTGAACCACTTTAGCACGTTTATATTTCCATAGATTGGCATGATGAAAAAATATTTTTTCGTACTTTCTCTCCGTCATCATTCCGAGAAATCTGTTCTTTCTCTGCAGTCCCTTAATCCAGCCAATTTCGCCCACGATCATACGCCATCTGTTTGTGCGCTCTTTGAATTTTTCGTAAAAACATTGAATCAAATGGGACAATTTTGAGCAACAGTCAGCATTCAACATCCTAGCATGGAGTCTCTTCTTTCGTCTCAGTCTCAGCACGCCCACCAAGAACAAATTTTCTCCAGCGATAAAACTTGCTTTTCCATAGTCTTATAAGCTTATATACTTGGAGGCCTTTTGTAAATTTGCAGATTACTCCATATCTTCTCTACTTTCTCCAAAAACTCAAGTCCAGAAAAGAATAATTTTTGTCCTATTCTTCCATCCATTTCGCCTTTACAAACTTTGAACACGTACAAATCCCAAGATACGGTCAGGCCAGCAGCGCCACTCAAGCGCGCAGCGTCGTGCATGTAAACTACACAATTCCATGCTTTTGTTCCGGACACGGACACATACACATATGGCCACAGTTTGAATGACTGCGTGAGATAAATCATTGTCTCTACCATAGATCCAAGACGTGTACAACTTTCTCCGCAATATCAGCGTGGGGTCTCTCGGAAAAAGACAAAATCTTTTGCTGAGAACCTACATACATCAGCAGGAGTCTAACAACATGCAATCTGGGCTCTCATCATTTGCAGATAGCAGAGGAAACAATGAGTACACATACCACTTTTGAAAACCGCACCCTTTTTTGAAAATGGCGCCGTAGATAACCCTCATAACAGTAGCCCTGTCAGTGTAGATACCCTTGGCCCCGCGTCTTTTCGGTACATTCTAGGAGATTAAATCGTCAAACAGCCTACTCACAGCTTCTAGATATCCTTGCATCAAAATTATTGCCTCGTTATCTCCCTCGCAAGCTCCGCCCCCTCGTGACCTTTCCTCTCAGAAAAAATATTTTTTTGCCTTTTCTTTCCTTTTTGACCCTTTCTCTTCTTGGCCCAAATCAATACCCTTGTTTCCATAGTTTTTCGCTTCCGCCGCAGCAGCGCAGCGCAACCTACTTGGCATGGCACTCGATTAGGCCCCTCGACTCGATCCTCTCTTGAGAAAAGCGTTCTTCAGAGCCTCTCTTTTTCACTCAACTTTACACTATACAAGATGCAGTTCACTTGAATTCACATAGAGTAAATTCAAGTTTCTTCCTTTTCAGACTTTTTGGACTCTTTCCATTTTTACGTTCCGTGCTGTTGCTCGGCTGAGTTCTGGAGAACATACTTTTGTGAACGCCCGTATACAGGAACACATATACTTTTTTAACCCTCAAGGGTAATAATTTAATAAAAAAATATTCCGTCATACCCGCCATTTTTATGTAAAGCCACTTCTAGATATACTTGAACACGTGTTTTGTATAGAGGTCGTTGCTGTTTGCTGTTGGTGAAAGCTGTTTTTTCAGACTTGAAAATTACTTTAATAACTTGTCTCATGTCACACGTCTTCCAGCGTCAATTTCGCAGCGTCGCCTCTTTTATTATGCTCAAAACATAGACGGCAAATGGCGGGTACTATTATATTATTCAAATTCCCTCATATTTCCCTCCTCCTACTACCCGGTAGTGTGGACAAAACCCGGTTTAAGACGATGATAAGTACTTGTGTATACATAAATTACATGGAATTTACCGGGCGTTTTCAAGTAAGCAAATGTACCAACGACGCTGCCGATACCGCCGCCGCCGCCTACTAAACAATGGCCCTGGCACATATTATTTTCAAAGCGTTCGTCGTATCTTCGTCATATCCTCCCAACGCTTTCACCGCCCGATGATTGATGTCTGTATACACTGTAGTTTATACACATAAAATAATATGCCGCTGCCTACCGCTACCGCCGGCTTGGTCAACATCGAAAAACGTACCTGAATTTCCGCCCTACAAAAGCATATGTTTTGTGGCTTCCGCCGCCTCCAGAAGGAGTAAACATTATATATTGGTGTATTTTTAGGTAAATTATACGACGCAAATTTTCGGTAAGCTCCCAGGTAAATAATGCTAGAGCTTACCCTTCAGGAGTTTTGGTACAACCAAGGATATCTAGAGCCAAAAGTGTAAAATTTGAACTCGGCGCTACTGTGACCCTCCAACAAGTATACAACACTGGGTCTTACCCCGAAGGAATTACCGTAAAACCAAGGATATCTAGAGCCAAAAGTGTAAAATTTGAATTTGGCGCTATTGTGACCCTGCAGCGCCACTGCAGCCTCCAGCGTCCTCCCCAAGCGTCAATCTCGCCTCCCTTGCGAGCAATACGTCAGCACATTTCCACCGTTAGCAACGCCGTTAAGCGCAGCGCTGGAAGCGAGTATTTTCTTCTTTTTTTCCAAACACTATACTGACTTACGAGCTAAAATCTCTTAAAAGCGTCTTTTCTTGTCTACAGTGCTTGCGAAATCTCTTGTGTTTCATAGCCTTGACTTGCTTTCACACGACGCTTTCCCCTCCCAGCTATTTTCATATTCCTTCGGGTGTCTTAAACGTGGGAAAGGTTGGAACCAAAACGAACGGGTTTTATGTACTTGCCATTCAGCCTTATGATAAACGGCGGCAAATGCAAAATTTATAAAAGACAGTATCGTCTGTAAGATCAAGTAGAAACTTTTCACATCTTTGCAACTAAAAAGCATTGCGAAATTTCCGCAGTTTACACGTTTTCTAAGCATTTTGCCCAGATAAATATTACGTAGTGACGTCACTCAGTGTCTCATTGTTCATTCAGCAGCGTTTCATGTGTCTCTTTGTAGTAGATTTTGTATAGTCTTCCCGCCATAACAATTTGAATTTTGTAATCGGTTCTGTCACAGTGATTGATACAAGTTTAACCTTTTGCAATCCCTGCTCAATGTTGCCTAGTTCCGGAGCTATTCCTAGGGCATCTGCTACTACAAAATTACATTACATACTATAATTACATTTTCTCTTTGTTTCCATAAATGCAATTTCCTGACTGTGAATTGAATCTCGCGCCTTTAAATTACACACGAGAGAGTTATTCCGCACCGTTGCCACTTCCGGTCGCTTCCAGCTCTGTTTAAATCTCCCGCTCTTGGCGCAAGCAGCGCGCCATTTTCAAAACAATGGCGGGAAATTCATCTTCCTCACCCTCATCTCCTTCTCATCCTGTCATCATTTTATCCTTCCCACTTGTCCATGACAGATGATCCTCGGGTGAAAGCGCCTATATGAGCTTATATTATTTCATCACCGCCAAGATTTATGACTTGCGGCTCTGTCAGACTCGTGGCATGGCAAAGCTCCGCTTTCACCAGAGCCTTGATGAGACTTTTTCCTTCAAATCCTCAATCTTTTGTATACTCGAAAAACACGGTCCAAAATGTCCTCATTTTCAAATAACACAAATTTTCTTTTTGTGTACCCACAAAACTTTCAAGTCTTTCAAAATAAAATATTTTAAGGCCATGATGACAAGCTTAATCTTCAAAACTCCCAATACTACTCAACTTTCACCAGGTATAAACACATTTACAATGTTACGGCCATTAGTTTAAAAATTGGCTTCCCGCCAAAAATACCCACCAAAATCACCACATTTCGGACCGCCTCCACCACAAAACTTGTCATCCGCTAAATAAATAATTACTTTTTCTTCCCAAAACTTTCCGAGCAAAACACATGGAGAAAGCAATATTTAAGCGTCAGCCAAATCATAACGGCCGTCCCAAAACTAACCATGTCGTCGCCAAAAACCCAATTTCTCGTCCTAACGTCTTTGTCAGCCTTGAACTATCTTTGGCACGAGTCCAGGCCCAAATGAACATATTTTCGTCAGAGTTATTCTTTGTTTACTTTGAAAAGACAGTCGACTTTCACTCTACAAAATAGCGTCGTAGACCAGCCCTATTTACGTAACAAACAATTCATTTTGTAAATAATATAAAACGGACCAGCATCTAATTGCCTGAATAAATGCATCTAAACTTGCATACAAATTCCCTCTGGTGTATATAATTCACACTAACTCGGGCAGTCAGTGGCAATTACTGCCAAGACCATCTGACTCCACTACAGACAAATTACCAAGTTTCCAGTCTCTTCCTCCCGCATTCTCATGTCCATATTAAAAACTTTTTGCCAGTTTCTACATTTTTATCAGCTTTAACAACAACTGCTGCTGCGGCAGCGAAGGTCAAAAGAAAAGAAAGTAGGACAAACAAGAAGATGCCCGGGCGAAATAATAAATTACGACATCCAATTAAACCCATTCATTAAGCACGTCTTTAGATAGGAGCAGCCGTAGTAGTAAAGCCTCATTCAACCTTCCAGCAGAGGCCCCAGGCTCTCATTACTTATAACGACAAAAACATTTTCGCCTCTCGTAATCAAGAGAGCAGCGACACTGCGCCCTCTGGCGGTGGCGCGGAGCTAGGATGAGCCAGGGTGTACACTTTTAGAAAATATACTTGTTAAAATTGTATATACTTACCGACACCATGAGATGGTCGGTGGAACTGACCCTTGTGACCCGGTTCTTGAAGAGGATCCTCTTGACGAACCTTTCGCAGTGGACGTTATACTTCATAAAGTATACATACGTGGCGTAGATCAAGAGCAGGATCAGTGCTTCCCACCAATATATTTTTGAGTCTCGGAAGCACAGGATGAGGACGATCAGGGCCACCGAATAGAAAGTGCAGTCTCGAAACAACGGCCACCACGTCAGTTTCAACACCGTCTTTGAAAACAAGGCGCACATTCCAATCACGAACAGGATGTTAAATACTGCTGAACCTGCAAAAAATAACAAAGAAAAATCAGGTCTTTTTTCTCAACCAAACTATACCCGTTGTCAGTCAGTCAGTGTCTTCCTCCATGCTTTCTCTAATGCCGAATCACCCAGCCGGAAACACTAATGAGTGACAGCCAAGGATATCTGGAAGAATCTTCTTCCTGACGTTTCCTTGAGGTCTGATGCCAGATTCTGGCCCAGATCAAACGCCACTCACATTTTCCTTAAGTATCAAAATTGGCAAAATCTTGCTTTCGTTACATGCACTTCTCATTAAATCTAATTGTGTTTTATTCTGAAGTCTCAGTTTTCATACAGGAGCATTTTCGGCCAGAAGCCTCCAAATTTTCAAGACCAACAAACAGTCGTAAACCCTGAACTCTTGGAATTTGGGCTCAAAGGCCATTGCTTTCGAACTTGAGTCCATAGTAAACTTGGACTTCAACCTCAGCCGTTATCGCCGTCCTCATCGACAGCCTTCGATGCCACAGACCTTCGCCTTGGTTGCCAACCATTCAGCTTTCACCTCTCCTCGGTTCTATCTTATCGAATAATTTTATCGACTAAACCTTGTTCCAACGTTCATTAGTATTCCGCTCAGCTCCCGGCCTTTAAACCACTACCTGGATTATACGCTATAACGATAAAATCGCTTCGATTTATAATCGTTACTATACCATAGCGTCTCCAGAAGCCAATAAGCCCTGGGGCCATAAACACTTGTACGTATACAAAGTAACGACGCTTGTTGTACTAATACGCTGGAAGCGTCTTGGATTTATTCATGACGGCTTATGGGAAATCGCTGCTATACTATACTTTGCCCTTGAAACGCTTCTAGTCCGATTTCATCACGCCGAATTCTCACCGACCTTTTCCATTGCTCTAGCCCATTCGTCAGTCAACTCCCCGTCGGCCAATATTAATAACGTTTTTTTCTATTCGTTATATACTTCGCTATCGAATATTCCCACATTATGATAACCTCCAAACGCACACACCTTTCCAGTTCTCAGCTACCACTTTCAATGACTTTCTCCCATATAATTTCCTTAGCGCTCCTCGTGCTCTCTCTCTCCTAACGTTCTACAATTCCTAGAAAACCTCTAGGAATCTCCTAACGCTACCATACAGCATAAAGACCTTTCCGCACCATGTTGTCTCTAGCGACCAGTCCCACGTATACACACGTGTATTGACGGATTACTGCCCTGCCTCTTCTAAAACTCTAGCAAGGAGAACTAAAACTCTATCGGTCCTAACCTATCAATCCAAACGCTATAATCCACTATATACTCTCTTGATATTATTCTTACCACGCCGTCAACTAACGATCTTCATTAGAAAACATTGCCTTCAGTGTTTACCATCCTTTGACTTTTGCTCCGACGTCTTATTAAAGTACCTTCTGGTCTTTGGTCTTCTAGTCTTGCACTGGACACAAACTTTTAGTACTTTTAGCCATAGGCTAAAATGTCATGTCCGAGCTTTATCACCAGTAGGGACTACAAGGTGACCTTGACCCTGCAAAAATCTACAAGCACTAAAATCCTCGTTGTTTCTAATCCCACACAAACTTTACTTGTCCCTTAGAAACTTATATATTTTCTTGTAACTTGTAATGTTTTTATACATGGGCTTGCGAATCGTACATAAATATTATAGATTTTCCTCTGAATATATACTCCCACCGACTGAACCTAAAATTTGACAATAGACAGCCTTGGATACAGTAACACAGTTAACAAAACACAATTCCTTCAATTTGTTAGCTCCTTTTTTGTATACGTGTCATGTCTATTTGGATTTCTAGTTGCTGCGCTAGTAGCGCTACTTGCAGAATATAAATTACACGTTTCTTCAGCCCTTGTATTATTTTTCCTTAGGTTTTCTATTAGAGTACTTTATATAGGCTTCGCTGATGTAAATGCCAATTCCAGCTAATGTATACTCAATTCTGTTGTTGCTCCTAGCAGTTTCTATAATATTAACTGTACGTGGGCAGCCTATCTATAGTAGCCCGTGTAATTCTATACGTACAGTTTCGTTGGAAATTTTAGCACCAAAAATTTTGTGTATATTCAACGCTGATTGCTTTATCAAGGCCATATCCAGCCATCTTTTTGCCTGATAATTTTGTTTTACTTTGTATCAGATACAAATGTATTTACGTTTTTCCAATTTTCTGTATTAAAAAACCAGTGAAAAAGCTAGAATTTTGAGGCCTCATCAGCAAGAAAATAAAAAATATTCCTGTTTACAGGAACTTGTCTATTTAATTGTAAGCTCCTCCCCATTAATCAATTAGCTCCGAGCAATTTCCATCCAGCGTCAGCTGAACCCCAGCAGAAACAGTAGAATTAACTGAAGATATATAGAACAAACGCTAACGTGTCTGTAATTAATTAATCCTCTGGGAATTCATCCCTCCCGCTTCTTCTTCTTCTTCCCTCTCTGTTGTCAAAGTAAGTTAAGTAAATAAATACACGCGGGGGCTTTTCTGCATACAAAATAATTCGCAAATTCGCAACATTTCTCCTTCATGCATACTTGCTTAACACGTGTATGCCCACAAACAAACGCCCGCCAGCCCGCCTTCCTTTGTACTCGTTCGTCTGTCTTATTCCCACTTTTCGTAGTCCCTGCATATACGATTCCTTTTCCGCCAACAACTATATTTTCTCTTTGTTCTTTCCCGTATAATATATAATTTCAACATTGTCTTTGATCTTTTACAAGGTCAAAACATACATGTTTTGTATTTGTTCTTGCTGCATTTTTAATTCGCCGCTCTGTACTTTGGCTACTTCAGTTTTTAGAAAATACTATATTTTTCTATGTTTCTTGTGTTTCAGCATGAAATTTTGTCAAACTCTTATTCAAGCTTGCCGACACGTGATAGTGATCCAACTCAAGCCTTACAAATGGCTCTCGAGCAAAAACAAACTGTCATCACAAAATTACTGCAATCAAGGAAGGGCTCTGGTATTCTTCGTATTCCACAACATGAATCATAAGTAGCAAAACCTGTACGTGTATTTCCAGTAAAATGTTTGTCCATACATAAGCTGTCATATGTGTGAGTGACTGAGTGATGACTAACACAAATCCTGTTAAGAAGCTTAAAGGCTTCCAGTACTACAACTCACCACTCATTCAACACGTAAGCTTATGTACGTCGGTTTCAGGTTTCTGCTTAAGCGCTATGAGTAATGCATATCCTGGAAATGTATTTAAACCGCCAACCAAAGTACACTTTTGGATGCATTAGCGCCAAGAACTTCAAAATCCCCACTTACCGACAATGGTACCGATTCCGACGTCATCCTTTGAGATGAAGACACCAATGACGCTTGTAAACAGTTCAGGCGCTGAACCTCCGGCAGCCATGAAAGTCGCTCCTGCCACGTCATCCTGTTTGAAACATCAAAATTCGGCAATTATTACAAGCTCTTAAACAGCGCCCTCTGGAAGAACAACAGCCATCAGCGCCGTGTTTACTCACAAAGAAAAATCACCCCACAAGCAAACACGCCATCTTTTCCGCAACCCGCTTTCAAACCATTAGTTCAATTAATATCCGTCAGCGTATGACTTTGCACGTGAATCTGTCTACCCGAATAACAATTATTCATCCTTGCCTCGATCCCTTTGCCTGTCTAAGCTAAAGTCGTCGTTGCTTTTTTGTAAATGCTATTGCCGAAATTCCACAAGGGATATATCACCAAACTGGGTCGATTTGCGAATTTTGGACATGGCAAACTTGATAAGAAAATTGCGTGCGAGAGTGAGAAGCCCTATATTGTATATATTGTTTGGGACTTGTTATGCCGAAACAAGTGTAAAAATTCCTAGGATATTCTGCATGCAAAAAAGCCACGCTACGATCCCACTGGAATTGTTGGAAACCTCGTTGAATCGAGAGGAACCAACGGCGATTGCATGATATTTGCTCATTTTGCCATTTTGCCAAAAATCATTTTCTGTATACGAGTAGCCCATGCATATATTGGCCGTTCCGCTCATTGCTTTGCTTCCGTAGCGATAAAATACATTGGAGTACGTATTACCAAGCTGGGCCATTTGAAGGTTGTTTTGCCAAAATCAATGTTTTTCATCGACCGGCCAATAAAATATTAGATATCAAAATATATTCTCGCAAAATTGTTGTAACGAAAAGAGCTGTAAAAATTCAATATGAAAGAAAACATTCATCCATATTTTTCAAATACACGTGCCAAAAATTTCTTTTCATCTTTTTGATAGACTATTCAAACTTTTACCTTTCAGCTCTCAGAAATTCATACCTGGAAATAGATCCAAGCTCAAGGAGTGTGTCTGACAGACAAACTCTTTTCAAATTAGCCAAAATATTTGAAAAACTTTACCAACTATTCAAAAATTGGCAACTCCAAAAACTTGAGACTTTTCTTGGTAAAAAGTCTAAAATTAACCTGATTGAAATTTTCAACAAGCCAAAAACACGTATTTTCTGCTCTTTAAATTTATACATTTCCACGTCACTCACAAACACTTTACGCAGCCCTGCTAAAACTTTGCGAATTTACGTGCTCTCATTTTCTGCAAGAATGACGTCATAACTCGACGAAACAAATATAGCGGCATATATAATCCAGAAAATTCCAGACCAAAAGCCTGTCATCCTCAACACACGCAACCAAACCAAATTGGCAACATTTGCTTTTGACGTCTACAATCACTTCCATATAAGTCAATGCTAAAATTGCAACTCTAAAAACTGTAATCATTCAAAACAATTTTCCATTCACTTAAACTCGATATAAATAAATCCCAAGTTTTCTCCACTCCAGCCCAGGAACTTTGCCAATTTTTCTATTTTTGCCAATTCCAGCTCGTACCCACTCAACTTGCTCTACAAAACACCGTGTGTATGCACTTGACTAAACCTTGACGTAGTTTAAGCCTGTGACGTGAATTTATAAAATCTCCCGCCTAATTCCAAATTCCCGCCACTTACTGCCACGGGCTGTCTAAAATACTTTTTGTCACAAACACTCGTTGAATTAGCCAACTTTGACCTACTTGCAGTGTCTCGAGCCTTGTCTGATACGCTTTCTTCCATCCAAAAGTGATCCAACCAAACCCACTTCAAAAGATAAGGCTTGACATGTGCATATCTTTCTTCTTTTTAAAACTTGCAAAACTCTATAACAAAAGCAGCAGCTTTCTATATGCTTTTGCACCATGTTCAAAAATTCAGCCAATGGGATTTAAACCAACGGGATTTTCTCTCACAACCAACTTTTCAAGGTCTGCCGCCAAAACTTTCTAGCGCTCTTAATCATGCAAACTTGGTCGCTTCTCCATGCTACACTGCATATATGCTACTTTCACCATTTCCCTCCGCGTGTCAAGAGAATCGACTAAACCCGACAAATATTATTGTACGGGAATTTCCGCAACTCTTATCTCACCAAAACTTTTACAACAGCAAAAACACACATACATTTTGTATTGTCATTTCCCGCCCTTCCTCTTAACCCTTCCGTTTCTGACCCCTCGCAGCAATCCAACAACTTCCTTCGGAAGTCCTGAATTGATCATCCTCTCCTATATTCAAATCTTCCGCCAAATCTACAATAATTTTTTTATCAACTTACCGGAATCTCAAACTTCTCAATGATCACATCCAACGACGGCACGAAAAACTCGTCACACACAATCGCCAGCGCAATAAACATGTAAATCACACCAATAATGTAGAAAGCTACAGCACCCTTCCGCCGTTCCTCCAACGTGAACAAGTCTGGCGGAAAAAGTTTCCCGCCCTCCTCTTCCGCAGGAGCTTCAGTTCCTTCGCTGCCCGCAGCGCCCTCTGCCTGCCGCCGTCCTCTCCCACCCCCACTCCTCACCCCCCAGTCATCAAACTCACTAGGACTACTAACATACGAAGGAAACAACACTGATGAGGTCCCGCCACTTTCAAGTTTTGTGCCAAATTCAAAACTACTAGGAGGATAGTAATCGCCACTGCTGCTATACGTTGAAGTTGAGCGCGGCGCTCCGTTCGAAGCGCCAAAGAGCAGGAGCGCTGGAAGCGCTCCAAACAGTACAACCTTGCGCCACTTGGCGCGCCAGTAGCGCCTCGTTCGGTAGTATTCCTGAAAATTTGTATTAGGCGCCATGATGATTTTGAGTGGTTCGGCTGGGCTTATCAAGATCCCTCGAGAGCTTGGTACTTCAAAGGGGCTCACAGAGCCCCGACAAGTTTATAATATATCACAGGTACTTTGATCTTGACGAATCGATCCGAAGAAATTGGGTCTTCGATGACGATGAAGTGGAATCCCTGGAATCCATTTTGAAACAGCCAAGTCGATCGACGACTTCAAGAGCTACCAACAAGTCGCATGCTTCTTCCTGTTGGAAACACCCAAAAGCACACTGTATTTAGACACAACCAAGTTCAATTATCTACAAACACTTGCGAATTTATTCTCAACTTCATTTTCGAGTTACTACTTCTCCAGTTTCTGCAACTTGACTGTCAAAAAGTTGGAGTGCAAAAGCTCTCAACGTTTCCTCCTCTCCCACCTGCTATGTCGTAACCTTGCCAATCTCCTAATACTTTTAAACAGCTTTTCTAGCGCTAGACGCCTATAGAAAAGTACTTACTTTTTGCTAGTCAAGATGCCATTGTCCGTCAAGGTCTTTAAATAGCATAAGCAAAAACAAAACGCAACAAAAACTTGGCGGTAATAAAAGCTGACCTTAAATACACTTTTGCAAGTGTTATATTAAATTTCGAGTGACGCTCCAGCCGAACCAAGTTCAGCGGTTGACCACCAAAAAACCTATTAAACTTGCTCCTGCTCCTACTGCTTCTAATATTCTCCCTGATCCTATCAAAGGCCAGTTATGCGATGAACTTGCCAATTTTAAACGATCAACTCAACGAAGGTCCTTACGCTGCTATATGATGGTATTCGTAAGCGCTGCACTTCCAAACGCCGCTCCCGCACCAACCAGCGTCCAAAACACGACTGACTGAGCCCCGAACTTGTGTTTGGTCCTTGTTTCTATGGCATAACCGCCCGGATTTTTCCCCAGAACCGTCCACCAAAAACTCGGGGAAAGTTAGCTTTCTCTCACAGTCAGTCAGTCGATACGGCCTTCCACATTCATTTCTCTTCAGCACCACCAATTACAGTTAACTTGAACATCTCCC